>VSMD01013603.1:0-118655 GCA_008750895.1 Mirza zaza | reverse complement strand
AGCCTGTAATCCTAGCTCTCTGGGAGGCCGAGGTGGGCGGATCGTTTGAGCTCAGGAGTTCGAGACCAGCCTGAGCAAGAGCGAGACCCCATCTCTACTATAAATAGAAAGAAATTAATTGGCCAACTAATATATAGAGAAAAAATTAGCCGGGCATGGTGGCACATGCCTGTAGTCCCAGCTACTAGGGAGGCTGAGGCAGCAGGATTGCTTGAGCCCAGGAGTTTGAGGTTGCTGTGAGCTAGGCTGACGCCATGGCACTCACTCTAGCCTGGGCAATAAAGTGAGACTCTGTCTCAAAAAAAAAAAAAGAATCAACTAAAACTAGGTTTTATTATACTTTTCCTAAAGTAACTTTTGCGGAAGAGATTTATTTTAATTCAGTAAACACTGATTGCAAAACAATCATTTGCCAGGCATTATCCAAGTCCTCAAGATTCAGGATAGATCACTTTTATCCTAGATTCTGTTCTATATGGAAAATTATTTTAGCAAAGTTTCAGTCTATATCAATTTTGTTCTAAAATCTAAAATGGCAATAGAAGACCACAAAATATAAAAACAGTATGGTGAGGCCGGGCGCGGTGGCTCACACCTGTGATCCTAGCACTCTGGAAGGCCGAGGTGGGTAGATCATTTGAGCTCAGGAGTTCAAGACCAGCCTGAGCAAGAGCAAGATCCAGTCTCTGCTAAAAAAAATAGAAACAAATTAGCTGGACGACTAAAAATATATAGAAAAAATTAGCCAGGCATGGTGGTACAGGGCTGTAGTCCCAGCTACGCAGGAGGCTGAGGCAGGGGGATCACTTGAACCCAGGAGTATGAGATTGCCATGAGCTAGGCTGATGCCATGACACTCTACCCCAGGCAATGGAGTGAAACTTTGTCTCAAAAAAAAAATAGTATGGTGATTACTCAAAGTATTAAACATAGAATTACCATATGATCCAGCAATTCCACTTCTGGGTATACACCCAAAAGAATTAAAAGCTGGGTTTCCAAGAAATATTTGTAGACCCCAGGTTCATAACAGCATTCTTCACAATAGCCAAAAAGGTAGACACAACCCAAGTGTTCATCAACACATGAATGGATAAACAAAATGTGGTCAATACATACAATGAAGTATTATTCATCCTTTAAAGGAAGGAAATTCTGACACATGCTACATGGATGAACCTTAAGGACATTATGCTAAGTGAAATAAGCCAATCACAAAAAGACAAATACTGCATGATTCTCCTTATATGAAGTACCCCAAATAGTCAAATTCATACAGACGGAAAGTAGAATTGTGGTTACACGGGGTTGGTAGGGAGTGGTGGTGGATAGAGAGTTAATGCTTACCAGATTACAGAGTTTTAAACTGGAAAGATGAAAAAAGTTCTGGAGATAGATGGTGATGATGGTTGCACAACAATGTGAATGTATTTACTGCCACTGAACTGTACACTTAAAATTGGTTAGAATGGTAAATTTTATCTTAGGTCTATTTTACCATAATAATAAAAGGGGAAAAAAAGGCAATACAAAAGCAATTCAGACATACAAAAGCTAAAAGAACTCATCACCAGCAGACTAGCACAACACTTCATGTTAAAGGATACCAGAAGAATAAAGACCACCAGAACTCTAGGCTATAAAACAACTCCCAGTAAATGTGAAAGGGCTCAAATCATATCATGGATATTTTCTGATCAGAAATGGTAACTATGGATAAATATAAAGGAATTATTTTCCTCATATTAAATCTCATTAAAAGCTGGTTGCTTTTAAAAACAAAAATAAAAACAAAGCATTGTGGGGTTTAAAACATACACAGAAAACGTATGACACCAACAGCACAAAAGCAAGAGAGAAGTGGAATAAACTGTTGTAAAGTCTTAATACACTCATGAAGTAATGTTATAGTCTACCTTTAAGTGATAAATTGTTTACCAGAAGCCCTAAGGAAAACACAAAGAAATAAAAGAAAGAGAAAAAGAGACAGGAAGACAAATGGAACAGAGTTTTAGCTAATCAGCCAAAAAAAAAAAAAAATGAAAATGAAAGCACAACATATCTAAATTTATGAGATACAGCTAACATACTATTTAGAGGGAAATTTATAGACCTAAACACTTATGTTAAAAAAGATGAAGGGTCTCAAGTCAACGACCTTGGCTTTCACTCTAATAATGTATAAAATAAGAGCAAATTAATCCCCAGGTAAGCAAAAGAAAAAGAAATAACAATCAGAATGGAAATCAAAGCAACAGAAAACAAAAAAATACAGAAAATAAAAACAAAAGCTGTTTTTTAGAAGATCAATAAAATTGGTAAACTAGCCATAATAATTAATAAAAGATAGAAGATATCAATATCAAGAATGAATAGGCCGGGCGCAGTGGCTCACGCCTGTAATCCTAGCTCTCTGGGAGGCCGAGGTGGGCGGATCGTTTGAGCTCAGGAGTTCGAGACCAGCCTGAGCAAGAGCGAGACCCCATCTCTACTATAAATAGAAAGAAATTAATTGGCCAACTAATATATAGAGAAAAAAAAAATTAGCCGGGCATGGTGGCACATGCCTGTAGTCCCAGCTACTTGGGAGGCTGAGGCAGCAGGATTGCTTGAGCCCAGGAGTTTGAGGTTGCTGTGAGCTAGGCTGACGCCACGGCACTCACTCTAGCCTGGACAATAAAGTGAGACTCTGTCTCAAAAAAAAAAAAGAATGAATAATCTAAAATCACCACAGATTCTACAAATATTTTAGAAATTTGGGGTTATGAATACCTTTATGCGAATAAACCTGAGCATTAGAGAAGCTACTTGCCATGCTTCAGGGGAGGGGAGACATTAGGAAAAAAATGAACATGTGCAATTGCACATAAAACTGCAGGTGGCATAATATGCCGGAAGGGGGGGTGCGGGGGGGGGGGGGGGGGGGGGGGGGGGGGGGGGGGGGGACTGCAGGTGGCTAGAAAAGAAACCAACGGAAGGGGGAAAAAATCTAAAAATAGGTGTAGAACAGTGATTTTGACTGCCTTCATATGGATTTTCATATTACTTCAGAGCTAAAACTGAGAGATGAAATGTGTACAATTTGCTTTTAACCAACAGGGCTGTTTTAAAAATGGCTAAATTCCTGGAAAGACAAAAAGCTCACTCAAGGCTGAGAACAGTGGCTCAGGTCTGTAATTCCAGGACCCTGGGAGGCCAAGGCAGGAGGATCACTTGAGCCCAGGAGTTCAAGACTAGTCTAGGCAATATAGTAAGACCTCATCTCTACCAAAGCTAAAAAAAATAATAATAATTTAAAAATTAGCCGGGCATGATAGCACGTGCCTGTGTGCCTGTACATACTAGCTACTCAGGAAGCTAAGACAAGAGAAGGACTGCTTGAGCCTAGGAGTTCAAGGTTACAATGAACTATGATCACATCACTGTACTCCAGCCTGGGTGACAGAGCAAACTCCATCTAGACCTGTATCTACTAAAGAAATTAAATATTACGTAGTTAAAAGCCTTTCCATCAATAAAAATGGAAAACTACCCAATATATTCTACAAAATTACCATTACACTGACAACAAAACCAGACAAAGATATTACAAGAAAAGAAAACTACAGACCAATAACCCTTCAAGAGCACAGAAGCAAAAATTCTTAAAGTTCTAGCAAAGTAGGTCTAACAATCTAGGAAATTGATAATAAAACACAGTTAGGTGGGGTTAATGCCAGGAAAGCAAGGTCAGTTTAACACTCAAAGAAAAAAAAAAAAAGTAATTCATCATATTAACAAACTATGATCATTTCAACAGACGCAGAAAAAGCATTTGACAAAATCAATCATCCATTCCCAATAAGAACTCCCAGAAAACTAAAACTAGATGATTTAACCACTTTGGAAAACAATTTGGCAGTTTCTTATAAAGTTAAATTAGACACCTACCATGTTACCTATCCATTCTACTCAGAGGTATTTACCCAAATGAATTAGAAGCATATAACCATACAAAGATTTGTACATGAATGTTCGTAGAAGTTTTATTCTTTATTTTTTTTTAAGAATTTACTTTATTTTTTTTTAGAGATGGGGTCTCACTGTGTTGCCCAGGCTGGTCTCGAAATCCTGGGCTCAAGAGATCCTCCCACCTTAGCCTCCCAAGTAGCCGGTACTGCATAGAAGTTTTATTTGTAATAGCCAAAAATTGAAAACAATCTGGATTTCCATCAACATGTGAACGGATAAACAAAATGTGTAACAGTGGAAACTACTCAGCAATAAAAAGGTTTAAACTATTTTTACATGCAACAACATGGATGAATCTCAAAATAATTATGCTGAGTGAAAGAAGCCACACCAAAAAAATAATATATACTGAGTTATTCCATTTGTGTAAAACTCTAGAAAATGTAAACTAATCTATAGGGACAGAAAGCCTGAAGGCAGGGGATAGGAGGGAGGGATTATAAAGGAACATGAAGATTTTGAAGGACAGCTTCAATGAAGAAAAGATAAATAAATTTTGAAAAGAATCATGAAGAAATTTGGGGGGATGTTCATTATCTTGAATGTGTTGATGGTCTTACAGGTATACAAGTGTGTCAAAATTTACAAAAACTGTATGCTTTAATTGTGTGCAATTAACTTCACCTCAAAAAAGCTCTTAGAAGAGTAGCATAGTGGTGATAGTTGCAAAGCAATGAGAATGTACTTAATGCCACTGAAATGTACACTTAAAAATGGTTACAATGGTCAATTTTATGTTATGTTCACTTTACCACAATAAAAAATACACTAAAATAAAACCAGTAGGTCTCCTGAACTGGTAGGTCTCCAAAACTGAAGCTAAAGGTGATAACGACTATAGTCAGTCAGTAAGAAGTAAGAAATCCATATACCCAGTCTATTAATACTTCTTTGACATATGCTGCCTTTTGATTAAATTGAATTTAAAGCTATTTACAAGCTGTTACCTGTGAGATATGATTGATGGAAGACTCCATTCTCCGGAGTTGAGAGGCTTGGATGTCCAGCAATTGGAGTACATTGTTGGCCAATGCATTTATTTGATAAGCAACACTAGCTAGAGATTGGGTTGTATAGGCTTTGGTCTCTTCTAAAGCTTTTCTCTTGTCTGTAGCCTGAAATAAGAACAAACACATAGTTATTTAGGTTAATGTTCATGAAAAATATATTCTACAGAAAGGCAAAGTTATAATTATATTTTTTAATAGAAAAGCTCTATTAAATGGAAAAATTTATGGCACCAATCTGACAATAGTCCCAGGACACTGGATTAAGCCATGGCAGAAATCGCCACCTGCCAGCTGGGAAGCACACCCTCCTGAGCAGCCCATCCACTAAGATCCACTAAAGGAGCCATCAGGCAACTGTAATCACTGCACCAGCTGCTTCTCCTCACCCCAAACCCTCTCCACCACTAATTCACTGCATTACATCTTTAGGACCTTACTGTCAGCTCCAAGCTCCCAAGCCATCAACAACTAAATCTACTCCACCTTATACCCCACTAATCACCCTGGGAAATCCAATAGATCATTATCTATTATGATCGAGCCTATTATCCCCACAAAAACTACCGTGAATTTTATTTCCCAATCAGTCCCCACCCATCGCTCCTTCCCAAACTCCTGTACATAACTCAGTTAGGTGGTAAGAACTCCTCAAACAGGAGCAAAGTTAAGAGAGAAGTCATAAACTGACGTGGGTAAGAGGAGGAATCAGCAACTTATATCACAAGACTAAATATCACTAATATATTACCTAAAAATGAAGAAAAAGGCCAAGAATACATGGAAAAAGTAGAATAGAGATCTAACAGACAGTTCACAAAAAAGTAATGCAACCACTGTTAACCACGTGAAGAGATGTTCAACCTCACTGATCAGAAAAAGATGCAAATGCAAACCAATAAGATAACTATTTCTCACCTACACAACTACCAAATGTACAAAACAAAGTTGTAGGAAGATTCTCTGACACACTGCTAATGACAGCCAGCAAAATTACACATAGATTTACTTTCTGATGCAGTAAGCTCACTTTTAGGAATGTATCTCATAAAGAAAAAAATCAAATGTCAAAAATACAAAAAGACATATACAAAACTATTCATTGCAGCACTATCTATAATAGCAAAAGACTGGAAACAACCCATACAACCATCAATAGGAGAATGGTTGAATAAATTATGGTATCTCCACAAAATGGAGTACTATACTGTCATAATAAGGAAGTCAAGAAATATTTCTATTACCACCATTCCAAGATCTCCAGAATATTGCTAAGGTAAAAGAAAAACAATGTGGTAAAAATGTGTATAATATTCTATTTAACTAACAAAGGGAGTAATATGGAAATACATACCTATACTTTTTGAAAAGGGAAGGAAAATCATGACATATTAAAAAAATAATTACATACAATGGGACAGGGTTAACAGGTTTGAGAAAACATGGATAGAAAATGGGATTCTTTATTTTTTTTTTTTTTTGAGACAGAGTTTCACTTTATTGCCCAGGCTAGAGTGAGTGCCGTGGCTTCAGCCTAGCTCACAGCAACCTCAAACTCCTGGGCTCAAGCAATCCTGCTGCCTCAGCCTCCCAAGTAGCTGGGACTACAGGCATGTGTCACCATGCCCGGCTAATTTTTTCTCTATATATTAGTTGGCCAATTAATTTCTTTCTATTTATAGTAGAGATGGGGTCTCGCTCTTGCTCAGGCTGGTCTCGAACTCCTGAGCTCAAACGATCTGCCCACCTCGGCCTCCCAGAGAGCTAGGATTACAGGCTTGAGCCACTGCGCCCGGCCTGAAAATGGGATTCTTTAAACATATCTTGTTTCATAGATTTGCCTTTGGAACTACGTACAAGCATACCTCAAAAATTACAGTTCTAGGCCGGGCGCGGTGGCTCACACCTGTAACCCTAGCACTCTGGGAGCCTGAGGCGGGAAGATCACTTGAGGTCAGGAGTTCAAGACCACCTTAGCAAGAGTGAGACCCTGTCTCTACAAAAAATAGAAAACTTAGCTGGGCATCGTAGTGCAGGCCTGTAGTCCCAGCTATCCGGGAAACTGAAGCAGGAGGATCACTTGAGCCCAGGAGTTTGAGGTTGCAGTGAGCTATAATGATGCCACTGCACTCCAAGTCAGGGTGACAGAGTGAGACTCTGTCTCAAAAAAGAAAAAGAACAACAAAGTTTGCCACATCAACTGACTCTTAGTTTCATAAAAGTTCTTCTGTAGCATGCAACCAGTTATCTGTTCACCCTTAAGTTATCTGTAATGCCTCATCTGTTTAAATTTTCTCATGAGATTACAGCAATCCAGCCATATCTTCAGGCTCTACTTCTAATTCTATTAATAGTTCTCGCTATTTCTACCAGAATAACTATTTCTGCAGTTACTGTCTCTAATGAAATCTTAAGTAGCCCTCAAAATCATCCATGAGGATTAGAATCAAGTTCTTCCAAAATCCAGTTAATGTTAATATTTTTACCTCCTCCCATGAATTGTGAATGTTCTTAATGGCATATGGAATGGTGAATCCTTTCCAGGTTTTCGATTTACTTTTTCCAGATCCATCAGAGGAATCATTATCTATGGCAGCTCTAGCCTTATGAAATGTGTTTCTTAAATAATAAGACTGGGCCAGGCACGGTGGCTCATGCCTGTAATCCTAGCACTCTGAGAGGCCAAGCAGGGCGGATTACTCGAGGTCAAGAGTTCGAAACCAGCCTGAGCAAGAGTGAGACCCCGTCACTACTATAAATAGAAAGAAATTAATTGGCCAACTAATATATATAGAAAAAATTAGCCGGGCATGGTGGCACATGCCTGTAGTCCCAGCTACTCAGGAGGCTGAGGAAGAAGGATTGCTTGAGCCCAGAAGTCTGAGGTTGCTGTGAGCTAGGCTGACGCCACGGCACTCACTCTAGCCTGGGCAACAAAGCGAGACTCTGTCTTAAAAAAAAAAAAAAAAAAATAAGACTGGAAAGTTGAAATTAATTCATGATCCATGGGATATGTTATATTAGCAGGTATGAAAACAACATTAATCTCCTTGTGCAATCCCTACCAGAGCTCTTGGGTGACTAGGTGCATTGTCAATTAACAGTAATCTTCTAAAACGAATCTTTTTTTCTGAGGAACAGGTCTCAATAGTGGGCTTACAATATTCAGTAAGTCATGCTGTAAATAGAGGTGCTGTCATTCAGGCTTTGTTGTTCTATTATAGCACAGGCAGCACTGACTTGGCATATTTCTTAAGTGCCATTGGATTTTTAGAAATGGTAAATGAGCACTGACTTCAACCTCAAGTCAACAGCTGCATTAGCCTCCAAGGAGAGGGTCAGCCTGTCCTCTGAAGCTTTGAAGCCAGGCACTGACTTCTCCTCTGGAGCTATGAAAATCCTAGATGGCATCTTCTCCCAATATACAGGAGATGTCTCCATTGAAAATCTGTTGTTTAATGTTTACCCCTTCATCAATTATCTTAACTAGATAACTTGCTGCAGCTTCCACATCAGCACTTACTGCTTTACCTTGCAATTTTAGGTTATGGAGACAGCTTGTTTCCCTAAGCCTCATGAACAAACTTTTGCTAGCTTCCAACTTTTCTTCTGTAACTTCCTCACCTCTCTTAGAATGTACAGAATTGAAGAGAGTTAGAACCTCATTCTTGATTAGGCTTCCATTCAAGGGAATGTTGTGGCTGATTTGATCTTCCACCCAGACCATTCAAACTTTCTCCACATCAACAAATAAGGTTCTTTTGCTTTCTTAACATTTGTGTGTTCAGTGGAGTAGCACTTATAATTTCCTTCAAGAATTTTTCCTTTGGGCCATGCATGGTGGCTCATGCCTCTAATCCTAGGACTCTGGGAGGTCAAGGCAGGAGGATTGCTTGAGCCTAGGAGTTTGAGACGAGCCTGAGCAAGAGTGAGACCACGTCTCTACTAAAAATACAAAAAAACTAGCCAGCGGCGTGCGTACACATGTTGTCCCAGCTACCCAGGAGGCTGAGGCAAGAGGATCACATGAGCCCAGGAGTTTAAGGTTGCAGTGAACTATGATGATGCCACTGCACTCTACCTTGTCTCCAAAAAAAAAAAAAAAACAACTTTCTCTTTGCCTTCATAATTTGGCTGTTTAGCCCAAGAAGACTAGATTTTGGCCTATCTCAGCTTTCAACATGCCTTCCTCATATGCTTAATCGTTTCTCTCTTTTGATTTAAAGTGAGAGATATATGCGATTCTTCCTTTCACTTAAACACTTAGAGGCCACTGTAGGGTTTTTAATTGTTTCAATATTGTTGTAACTCAGGGAATAGGGAGGCCAAAAGAGAGGGAAGGAGATGGGGAAATGGCCAATCAGTGGCGCAGTCAGAACACACATTTATTTGTCAATTAAGTTTGCCCTCTAATATGAGTGTGGTTCATGGAACCCCCAAAACAATTGCAATAGTAACATCAAAGAGCACTCATCACAGATCACCAAAACAAATATAATAACAAAAACATTTGAAATATTGCAAGAATTACCTAAATGTGACACAGAGACACTAAGTGAGTACATGCCACAGACTGTACCATATACCCTAGATGTGCAGTAGGCTATACCATCTAGGTTTGTGTAAGTACACTCTATGATATTTGCACAATGAAAAATATCACCTAACAACACATTTTTCAGAACATATCCCAGTCCTTAAGTGACACACTGACTTTTTTTTTTTTTTTTTGAGACAGAGTCTCACTTTGTTGCCCAGGCTAGAGTGAGTGCCGTGGCATCAGCCTAGCTCACAGCAACCTCAAACTCCTGGGCTCAAGCAATCCTGCTGCCTCAGCCTCCCAAGTAGCTGGGACTACAGGCATGTGCCACCATGCCCGGCTAATTTTTTTCTATATATATATTTTAGTTGGCCAATTAATTTCTTTCTATTTATAGTAGAGATGGGGTCTCGCTCTTGCTCAGGCTGGTCTCGAACTCCTGAGCTCAAACGATCCGCCCACCTCGGCCTCCCAGAGAGCTAGGATTACAGACACACTGACTTTTAACCACCAAGCAGCCTTAGTGTGTTCCATGCGTCACACAAAACAGATCACATGCTAGAAGAAAAAATAGCAGCTTTTTTCCAAGGAGCTAAAATAGACATTATCAATTATAGCATTCTTCCCTTCAAAGTCTAAATACTCTTAACTAATCGCTCTAGGACGGTGGGAGTCCCGAACCCCTGGGCTGCAGACTGGTACTAAACCAGGCCTCACAGCAGGAGGTGAACGAACAAAGCTTCATCTGTATTTACAGCCACTCCCCATCACTCACATTACCGCATAAGCTCCACCTCCCA
Source organism: Mirza zaza (assembly GCA_008750895.1). Classification (NCBI taxonomy): domain Eukaryota; kingdom Metazoa; phylum Chordata; class Mammalia; order Primates; family Cheirogaleidae; genus Mirza; species Mirza zaza. Next base: position 108,297 of record VSMD01013603.1, on the reverse strand, counting down.
TCAGGAACAGGGGTGGCATTAGATTCTCACACGAGCTCGAACCCTACTATAAACTGTGCATGTGAGAGATCTAGACTGCACGCTCCTTATGAGAATCTAATGCCTGACGATCTGAGGTGGAGCTGAGGCGGTGATACTAGTGCTGGGGAATGGCTGCAAATACAGATTACCATTAGCACAGAGGTTTGACAGCACAGAGAACATAATAAATCAATTGCTTGAAGATTCATATCAAAACGCTGCCAGTATATATCAGTATCAGTATATATCAATAACTATTAATATATTACACATAAATGCAGTATCTCCCATTAAAAGAAACATCATAGTATATTTTGTGAATCCAGTTATATGCTTACAAGAGATAAATCTTTAAAAATAAAAAAGTTTCCAGTAAAAGATCAGAAAAGATATATTCTATATATTAATATATAGTATATTGATATAATAACATCAAGATAAACTATAATCAGGCCGGGCGCAGTGGCTCATGCCTGTAATCTTAGCACTCTGGGAGGCCAAGGCGGGTGGATTGCTGGAGGTCAGGAGTTCGAAACAAGCCTGAGTGAGACCCCGTCTCTACTAAAAATAGAAAGAAATTAATTGACCAACTAAAAATATATATACAAAATATTAGCCAAGCATGGTGGCTCATGCTTGTAGTCCCAGCTACCCAGGAGGCTGAGGCAGGAGGATTGCTTGAGCCCAGGAGATTGAAGTTGCTGTGAGTTAGGCTGACGTCACGGCATTCACTCTAGCCTGGGCAACAAAGCAAGACTCTGTCTCAAAAAAAAAAAAAGATAAACTATAATCAAAAAGGATTTCTAGAGGCAGAGGGTCCTGGGTCCTTTATTCCATAATAATGCTGTATTTTCTCAAAAATATTTTTAAGGCCAGGCAAGATGGCTCACGCCTGTAATCCTAGCACTCTGGGAGGCCGAGGCGAGAGGATTGCACAAGGTCAGGAGTTCAAAACCAGCCTGAGCAAGAGTGAGACCCCATCTCTACTAAAAATAGAAAGAAATTAATTGGACAATTAATATATATAGAAAAAATCAGCCAGGCATGGTGGTGCATGCCTGTAGTCCCCGCTACTCGGGAGGCTGAGGAAGAAGGATTGCTTGAGCCCAGGAGTTTCAGGTAGCTGTGAGCTAAGCTGACGCCACGGCACTCTAGCCCAGGCAACAGAGTGAGACTCTGTCTCCAAAACAAACAAAAAAACCCTATCAGTGAGTGACAAGTGACAATTAAGGTGCATCTGGTGCCAGGTTTTATAGTGACAAGTGAGTTGATGTACTTCAACTGTATAATTGCATCTGGTGGCAGGCTTTAAGTCAGAATCTGACATTTATTTTAGTCCTCACAGGGCCCTCCCATTATTTTATTTATCACTTCTGTCCACGCCTATTTCTCTCACACTGCACACTTGTCTCAAAGTTGTAGTAGGCCCACAAGCTAACTCTAGCAAAAATGAGTAAAAAACAAACGTTGCTGGAGAACTTCTTTGAAAAGGGGGAAAGATCTAATGATGAGACAGCAGAAGACTCTAAGACTGCCAACAAAATGAAAGCTGCATTTAAAAGAAAATACCAAGAGTCCTACTTAAGTTACAGGTTCATTGTACCAGGTGATTCACATTCTCCAAGCCTACTTTGTATATGTGGTAATCGGCTATCCAACAAAACCAGGAAACCTTCAAAGCTGCTTCGCCACATGGAGACCAAGCACCCTGCATTAAAAGACAAGGCTTTGAGCAGGGTAGTGGCCACGGAAGTCGGAATCCGCTAAGGAGTGAAGGAGTGTGTAACAATTCACCTGCTGAATCAACTAGCCAAAAAAAAAAAAAAAAAAGACAAGCCTTTGGAGTTTTTCAAAAGAAAAACAAACATGAACAGAAGCCATTATTGAAAGCCACCACTTCATCAAATACATCTACGCTGAGAGGAAGGAAAAATATTTAATTCTCAACAAGCTGTGGAAAACACCTTTCACTCTCCAGGCTTCTTTGCTACTGGCATAAACAAGCTACCATTAAGATGGCAAAACTGTGTTGGTAGTTTAGGCACATACTTTGATTAAATGTACTGCTTTTGTTTGAGATATAATAAACTACACTATTGATTCGCAGTTGGATATGTCATATTTAGTGACCTAATATATAGGTTTGCAGTCCCCAACCCCCAGAGCTGGGCCCCAGGGCAGTAGGTGGGTGGCCAGCAGGCGAGGGATGCTTCATCTGTGTTTGCAGCAGGTCCCCATCACTCACATTACCACGTGGGCTCCATCTCCTGTCAGATCAGAGGTAGCACCAGATTCTCATAGGTACTTCTTATGAGACTCTGTGCCTGATGATCTGGGGTGAAGCTGGAGCACTGGTGCTGGGGAGCAGCTGCAAGTGCAGACTGTCATTGGCAGACAAATTTGACTGCACAACGAATGCGGTGCACTTGGGTCATCCAGAGACCGTCCCCCTCCAACCCCCTTCTGTGGAAGAATTGTCTTCCATGAAGCTGGTCCCTGGTGTCCAAAAGGTTGGGGACCACTGATATAGGTGATGCTGTGAACTTCCTACTACAGATGATGAAACATCTTTTATAACAACACTTCACAATTATTTCCAGATTTTCTTCTCAAGATTTTCTTCCAAGTGGCCAATATCAATTCAGCAAATTTTGATGCTGATAATTTCTTCATTTTACCAGAAGCTGTTAAAAACACACACAACACAAAAAAGACCTTTTTGCATGACAAAAACCAGGTTTCTATTCTTTCCTTAATGGTCCTTAAATAATTTGTTGACCAGGGTCCAGGGTAAAATAATCCAGTTAAGGCACCAAGAAAAACAACCAAATTTGCACAAGCACAAACAATGACAACTATACCATGACTGCTGCCTGGCTGACAGCTTTTTAAGGACATCATTAATTGTAAAATGAGTTCCAATTTCAGTTATTAGAATTGATGAAATAAACCAAGAAACACTTCTTGGTTGAAGGGTCTTTTAAAAAAAGAAGTATGTTGGCCAGGCGCGGTGGCTCACACCTGTAATCCTAGCACTCTGGGAGGCCGAGGTGGGCAGATTGCATGAGGTCAGGAGTTCGAAACCAGCCTGAGCAAGAGCGACACCCCGGTCTCTACTATAAATAGAAAGAAATTAATTGGCCAACTAATATACATAGAAAAAATTAGCTGGGCATGGTGGTGCATGCCTGTAGCCCCAGCTACTCAGGAGGCTGAGGCGGTAGGATTGCTTGAGCCCAGGAGTTTGAGGCACTCACTCTAGCCTGGGCAACAAAACGAGACTCTGGTCTCAAAAAAAAAAAAAAAAAAAAAAGTATGTTAATGCAAATGAAAAGGATTAAAAATCTGAAGTTTTAATACACCTATTACAGGAAGAATTTTATACACCATAAAGTACACAAAAATAAACATCTACCTTGCTGAAGGTCAATGTACATGTTGGCTGGTTTGAAACCTGAGAAACTTTCCAGAAAGAATCCATAATCACTTTGTGGAAAGGGATGAGAGGATTAGGGGAAAAAAGAGCACAAAGGCCAAATGCTGGTTCACCACTGACAAATAAACCTATTAAGCACGGAGTCGTAGGGATTAAGGCATACATATACTCAACGCCTAGCTACCACTGAAAGGATCTAATTTTCTCTAACAGAATTCCCATTCCAATAAAAGTAAAAACTAAACAAAAAGAAATCCTACCAGGTAATGACAAGTATCCAGCAAAAAGAATAAATTTTTTGCGTAACAATTCAGGTTGAGACTTTTCACAGAAGGAGCTTTAACACGGTTCCTCCTACCACCTCCTACTTAAGCAACTGCCAACAGGCCCAGGAGCCCTTTCATTCCCAGCAACGTCTAGGGAGAAGACTCTGTGGCCAGTATGTCACACAGTTTTGATGGACAGAAATGGAGGTTGTGACACACTCTCTTCTTTAATTGGAGAGCTAACACAAAATGATCAACTGCTGGTACACACACTTATTGTATAAAATTCCAAGTTCAATCATAATGTAGAATGTTTTAAAACATTTATAAGTCAATTTATATCCCCAGGTCATTTCCAAAAACTAGATAATTAGACTCAAATTTTAAGTTTTACTATAATTATAACCTAAGTCAACAACACTTTCCCAATTTCTTAATTCTTTTAACATCCCGTACCATACTACAGGACGTATATTCTAAAAATAGGCTAATGCAAAACTTGGAAAAACCCAGTTCTAGAAAGAGCAACTACATTTAAACACATAATTAGTTATATGATTAAGTATTATTAGAGAATATCTCATATTTATTCCAAAACATTTGCTTCCTTCCATTAACTCCTTCCATGTTAACAAATATCTTCTCATATAATTTAATTTCTTCTTAAAAGGAATTATATAGCAAAAGCCATGATAATCAAGAGTGTAGCCCAGAGCACGCCTGTAGTCCCAACTCCTCAGGAGGCTGAGGTGGGAGGACTGATTGAGCCCAGGAGTTTGAGTCTAGCCTGGGCAACAGAGCAAGACCCTATCTCTAGAAATAAAAAGAGTGTAGCTTGAGTTAACACTCTCACATACTACTAAAAAGTACAAAAAGATAATACGCAACACAATGCTTTTAAATGTATATATTTTCACTTCTTGGAATTTACCAAAAAGAAATAAAAACCAGCCTGAGCAAGAGCGAGACCCCATCTCTACTATAAATAGAAAGAAATTAATTGGCCAACTAATATATATAGAAAAAATTAGCCGGGCATGGTGGCACATGCCTGTAGTCCCAGCTACTTGGGAGGCTGAGGCAGCAGGATTGCTTGAGCCCAGGAGTTTGAGGTTGCTGTGAGCTAGGCTGACGCCACGGCACTCACTCTAGCCTGGGCAATAAAGTGAGACTGTCTCCAAAAAAAAAAAAAAAGAAAGAAAGAAAAAGCTAAGTGCAAAAAATCTGTATGCTCAAGGATGTTCATGCCACTTTTGTTTATAACAGCAAAACAACTAGAAACAATCTACATGGTCAATTTTTAAAAATTCCTATATTGGAATACCATGTAGTCAACAAAATGATATAGATATTTACCAAGGAGGAAGGTATAGTAAGTCAGGATTCAAACTGAGAAGTCAGAACCACTACAAGTTATAGAATAAAGAATGTATTACAGAATTTTACCTTACAATTATAGGAATAGTTGGAGAAGTAATGAAGGTCAGAGAGGGACACTGAAAGGTCTAAGAAAAAATTATCAACCAGTCGATTTGGAAACCTAAACATTTGGCTGCAGAAGTGGGACTACAAAGGAAAGGCTCATGGGAAATCTGGGAAGCTGTGCCTCTCTGTAGGTCTGCCACCAGACCTGGAAGTATGCCAGGTGAATGAGCCTGATGCCACTGTTGGCCAAACTGTCAGCAATCAGGAAAAAGAGCTGGACACAGAGCAAAGGAGAGCAAGGTCAAGCAGGAACCCACCAGCAACTCTCTGTCTCTCCCTACATCTAAATACAAAAATCTTCAGGGGGTAGAGGGTGTTGCTTACACAAATTCCTCTCTGGCCAATTTTAACCCGTAACCATACAGGGAGGAAGATTATGAGACATATAGTTCCAGCAAAAGTAAACTGGCATAGTACAAACTACCACAGTATACTCTGTCAATATAGTATATATATTCACCTCTTTTAATCACATTTAACTCCTGAATAAAGACAACAGCAAAATCATGCTTCAGTATAACATTATAGAACTATCTTTCATATGACCAAAATCATACTAACACCCCAGAAGAGAATACAAAGTCTACTTTCTCTCTCTCTGGGTTATATTCGTTCCTTTTCCAGTTAGCTGAGTCACATCTCCCCTCTGATATCCTGTAACTTAATTACTAAAATACAAGTAACCACTACTAACACATCCTAAGTTAACTGACCTCATCTGGTCAAATGTTCTTTCCTGGTGGGGTAACCCAAACCTTCTCTGTCATTAGGAACTCTGCTTGTATTGGGTTGTCTTAGTTTTCCATTAACTTTTATCATAGAACATGGGGGTGATAAGAGATACTCCAGAAGATCCCCTGTATTTTAGACATAACCCTCATTATTGCAGTATCAACCCAATTTCCACTTAACAGTCAGGATCAATCACCCTAACCAGTACAGTAATCCCTGCTTTGCCTTTTAGTTCACTTGCATGAAGAAGCCAAAGTGGCCAGGTGCTCAACTTCCAGTTTAATAGAACCAATGCTGTGTTTCCTAGTAAAAGAATTCCTCTTTATGGAACTAGGAATAAGAACTCTAGGCCAGGAGCAGTGGCTCACACCTGTAATCCTAGCACTCTGGGAGGCGGAGGCAGGTGTATCACTCAAGGTCAGGAGTTCAAAACTAGCCTGAGCAAGAGCGAGACCCACTCTCTACTAAAAATAGAGAACGAAATTATCTGGACAACTAAAAATATATAGAAAAAATTAGCCAGGCATGATGGCGCATGCCTGTAGTCCCAGCTACTCGGGAGGCTGAGGCAGAAGGATCACTTGAGCCCAGGAGTTTGAGGTTGCTGTGAGCTAGGCTGACGCCACACCACGGCACTCTAGCCCAGGCAACAAAGTGAGACCCTGTCTCAAAAAAAAAAAAAAAGAATAAGAACTCTAACCTAGGATAGCCCAGAGTGTTGAGAAAAGCAGCAGAAATTATGCTCATGGATTATTAGAGGTAATAGTGAGAGAAAATCACTCCATTTCCACCCCTTGATTCCCTGACTTGAGAATGCTGGCTATGAGAGAAATATTACCGCATACTGGCTGCTGATTCGGAGAACAGACTACATTCTAGAGAACACAACTGGAGCACTGCAAAGAGTTGCCACCTAGCTAGATCAGTAAGTCAGTCTTCAAAAGGACATTCCACTGTCCAGTCAATTCAGCTGCTTCAGGGGAACAGGGAATATGGGAAGACCGGGAATTCCATAAACATGAGCTCAATGCCACATTTCATTTACTATACAATGAATTCCCCAGTCAGAATCAAACTGGTATGAAATACCATGACATAAATAAGGCATTTTCTAACTCACAAATAGTTTTGGCAGAAGCAATGGAGACAGGGAAGGCAAATCCATACCCAGAGTAAGCAGTTACTCCACTGAGAACAAAGTACTCTCCTTTCCATTACACAAGTTCAATGCAAGCAGCCCACCACCAGATGTCTGGCTGGTCTCTCCAGAGGAATGGCACTATCTACGGGGGTCAGTGTTGTCTCTCTGCTACTGACGAGTTGGTCATTCAGCAGCCGCAGTAGCCAGGTCAGTCTTGGTAAGTGGAAATCCATGTTGCTAAGCACATACGCAACCTCCATGCCTGTCACCATCGCGTGTTTTTCATAAACCCATGGAGCAAGGATGGGACGGCTAGGGGAAAAGACTGAAATCCACAAGTGACATCTTGTCCACCTGATTACTAAGATCCTCCTCTGCTGAGGAGACATTCACAAATAGCACAAATATTACTCAGTGCCCATTCTGAAGCATATTCACATATCTATTCCCCATACTTCTAATCATATTGCTTCAAAGTCCGTAATGAATCAGTCAAATGATTAGCTACTGCCATGAGTCAGAGTACATCCACATCTCTAACCATCTCTCCTTCTAAACAAAAGGATCAACTAGGTGAACTGCTCAAAACTTTACCCACTGGGAGAATTTCCCTTCACCATTATCCTTCAGGTTCACCCGAGTGTGCTATGATGCTACTACGGTTGTCTACTTTCAGGTGGTATCAACAAGTGATGCAGAACCATCAATAAATTAGGCCTAAGTTTTTTCTCCCTTGGTCAACTGAAACTCCTCATGAGGACACAGGTGTAGAGGCTGAGTGCAAAGTAGCAGGAGTATGAACCACAATAGAAAGTGACAAATATTCAAACAAAAACAAGTTACAGAAGTATTCAATGCCTGATTTAAAAAAAAAAAAAAGTATGCATATACACAAACAAAAAGGTCTAAATAGAAATATATCGACATATCAGTGGTTATTTCTGGGTGGCAAGATGTGGGTGATTTTTATTAATAATATTCTAGGGTGGGCACGGTGGCTCATACCTGTAATCCTAGCACTCTGGGAGGCCGAGGCGGGTGGATCGCTCAAGGTCGGGAGTTTGAGACCAGCCTGAGCATGAGCCAGACCCCATCTCTACTAAAAATAGAAAGAAATTAGCTGGACAACTAAAAATATATATATAGAAAAAATTAGCCAGGCATGGTGGCGCATCCCTGTAGTCCCAGCTACTCAGGACACTGAGGCAGCAGGATTCCTTGAGTCCAGGAATTTGACGTTGCTGTGAGCTAGCCTGAAGCCACGGCACTCTAGCCCGGGCAACAGAACCAGACTCTGTCTCAAAAAATAATAGTAATAATAATATTCTTTCTTTTTTTTTTTTGAGACAGTGTCTCGCTCTGTCGCCCCAGTCTGGAGTGCAGTGGTGTCATCATCCCTCACTGCAACTTAAAACTCTTGGCCTCAAGGTATCATCCTGCCTCACCCTCCCAAGTAGCTGGGACTATAGCCACACACCACCACCCCAGCTAATTTTTCTACTTTTCAGTGGAGACGGGGTCTCGCTGTTGCTCAGGCTGTTCTTGAACTTCTGGCCTCAAGCAATGCTCCCACCTCAGCCTCCCAGAGTGTTAGGATTATAGGCGTGAGCAATCACGCCTGGCCAATTTTTAATATTCTTTATATTTTTCTGTATCCAACTTTTTCAATGACCATTACATCAATAATCACTTACTCAGAATTTTTAATGACGTGGAAAATTCTCTTGATTTCATCTTAATGGAAAAAAACGAAATATACATGTGTAGATAGTGTGACCTAATTTTTTTGGTATAATACCTATATAAACTAACACATCAGCTAATGAGGAGATACATCAGCATGCTAATAGTTGGATTATGAGTGATTTGTGTTTTCATCCTCTTCCTTCTGTGATATTTCCAAATGTTCCACAATAATCATGAATCATTTTTACTGCAACCATCCTGCAGACATCAGGAGACTATGAATAAGGCTAATACTACCTCTTACTACCACCCCACTAAAAATGAGAGGGGAAATGTAAAGAACTTGAATCCTTGATAAATGAATTGAAGAATTAACCCATCTAGGGACAATCCTACCTTGTAATTTGTCATATGAAATAATAAATGTTCCTTACTGCTTAAGCTAATTGAGTTTTATTACCTACCGCCAAATGCATCCTAAATGATTTAACTCTTGCATGGGGAGAGGGAGAGAATTAAGTTTCTCAAAAAGGGTCTTGGCTGAACTTAAAAGTAACAATTTATAGTGCCCCTACACACACACACAAAAGATCTATCAGGGTAATTCTCAAATTACTGAGGCTATTTTCTGAACTAGTCCACTAATTTACAGCTGATTATGTTACCATTAAAACATTATCTGAGGCCGGGCGCAGTGGCTCAAGCCTGTAATCCTAGCACTCTGGGAGGCTGAGGCGGGAGGATTGCTCGAGGTCAGGAGTTCGAAACCAGCCTGAGCAAGAGCGAGACCCCGTCTCTACTATAAATAGGAAGAAATTAATTGGCCAACTAATATATATATATATATAGAAAAAATTAGCCGGGCATGGTGGCGTATGCCTGTAGTCCCAGCTACTCGGGAGGCTGAGGCAGCAGGATTGCTTGAGCCCAGGAGTTTGAGGTTGCTGTGAGCTAGGCTGATGCCACGGCACTCACTCTAGCCTGGACAACAAAGCGAGACTCTGTCTCAAAAAAAAATAAAAAATAAAACATTATCTGAGAAATCACTCCAGTTTGCCCTTCCCACAAGGGAATTATATTTTAATCTGTTATTAGTCTGCTCAGGTTGCCATTAAGACAATATCATATACTGGGTGGCTTAAACAAAAATTTATTTTCTCACAGTTATGGAGGCTGCAAAGCCCCCAATCAAGGTTCCACCAGCGTTCTGTTTCTAGTAAGGGATCTCTTCCTGGCTTGTAGACAGCCACCTTCTTGCTGTGTCCTCACACGGCAGAAAGAGACCAATCTCTGGTGTCTCTTCCTCTATTATAAGGACATCAAGTTCTGTCAGATAAGTGCTCCACCCTTATAACCTCATTTAATCTTAATCACTTCCTTAAAGGCCCCATCTCCAATACATGGGAGGTTAGGGTTTCAACATACGAATGGGCGAGGGGAGGATACAATTCAGTCCACAGCATAATCTTTCTCTTTAAATATTAGGAAATGGTGCCTTCTTACAAATATCCAAAAAACTACTTGATAGTAATATTTTCACAGTTACATGTAATTAGTATTTAGTTTTCAAAGCGTTTTTCACACAGTAAACTAAGCAGATATTCTGGTTTCACTGGTGAAGACACAAAATAATAAAGCCAAGATATTATCATAATTTGTCCAAGAATTCCATAACTAGTAATCAAGGAGCTAGGGCTAGAGCCCAGGTCTGAATCCTAGTCCAGTAGTCTTTACACGGCTCTTATTGTTGTCATACATGCTTGAGGTATGGGAACTTTGTTTCACCTAATGTTCTAAACATGAGAAACAGCTTAGGGGTGAAGGGCTAGGAGTAGAAGACAGGGTTCCAAGTGGAATGAAATGAACAAAAAGAACATTAGTTTGGAGGTGAGTGAGCCTACAATAGCTAGCCCAGTGAGGAATACAACACAAGGCTGGAGAAATCCTATAGTCCCTTTAGAGCATGTTAGGGAGTCTGGACTTTATCCTGAGGCTAACAGGGAAACACTGAAGGATTTTCAGGAAGATATGACTAGTTTTGGTTTTAGAACGACCACTTGGTAACTTGCCCAAAGCAGCACTGCTGGGAAGGAATAGAGCCATTATGTCTCCCAAGGCTATGGTCTTCCACTATGCCACACTACCTCCGTTTATAATTCTAAGAATGAACAAAGTATAGAGTTCTAATGTGGCAGAGTGAAACCACCGAAGTACTGCCTCTAAGATGAACCACTCCACGTCATCATTAATTAATTTATATACCACATAAACTTTAATTCAGTGGAAGAGTGAAGAGAGGAGAGTGCCAAAGTTGACTTTCTCAGGATACTTCAGAATATTTTTGATCTATGAAACGACTGATGTTCTACATAGAGGTCTTATAAATGGAAGAAACAAAGATTAAACATTTAATACTTTTTGGGTTATTCTTCACTGTGAAGTGATGTGAAGTGATAAATTCACATCTTTAATTCATAAACAAGTATAACTTTGCTAGGAAATTTACTTAAGCAATATAATGCATCTTTTTACAAACTACTGGGTAGGGTGGTATTTATAATAATAATGTCACAATCAGCACCGCCCTTAATTGACTTGAGAAAAACATTCTGTTTTAAAAAAAAAATTCTGCTTAAAAAAAAAATTCAGGTTTCTATAAATATTAGTAAAAGTACCTTGTCCTACCCTGATTCTGCCTATTTCCTCACTGCTATAATTTGGATGTTTGTCCTCACTCAAACCTCATGTTGAAATTTAATCCCCACTGTTGGAAGTGGGACCTAATGGGAGGTGTTTGGGTTATGGGGGCAGGTATCTCATGAATAGCTTGGTGTTATCCTCAGGGTAGAAATCTCCCTCTTAGTTCTCATGAGAGCTCATTGTTAAAGAAAGTCTAGCACCTTACCCCTTCTCGCTTCCTCTCTTGCCCTGTGATCTCTGCCTGCCCCTTCTCCATGAGTGGAAGCAGCTTGAGGCCCTCATCAGAAGGCGATGTTGACATCATGCTTCTCGTGCAGACAACAGAACCATAAGCCAAATAAACCTCTTTTCTTTATAAATTACTCAGCCTCAGGTATTCCTTTATAGCAACCCAAATGGACTAAGACACTGAACCCAGCTTACAATACACTTTCAAAGAATTAGTCTCAGCTATCTTCAGCCTAGTTATCTATTAATCACATTTTCCAAACCAAAAATCAGGATCAGTATGACACTATCTCACAAATTACTTGTATCCTAATTTCTTAATCTGTTCTATAAAAGTAGAATTACAAAACTATAAGAATCAATTAACAAATCTTTATTGTAACCAGTTGAATTTTCCATTATATATTACAACTATTCCTAAAAACCTGAACTACAAAGAGATATTCTGTTCACACATGTACATTAGAAAACAGAAAGAAGAGACCAAAAGAGAAAAATATTTTACCAATGAATTATCACACATCAAATCCTAAGCAAATAGATAATGTAATCACTTAGAGATATAAATACTAATTAAGGGGACACACGAGGATTTTTTTTAAAGCCATTCATTTCTGTATGTTAGCTGCATTACAATTTTGGTTCATCACCAACTACTACTCATTATATTATAGCATAGTAACTAAAGTTTAGGCTGTATAAGAAAGGTCAACAGTATTTGACCCTCAGGCCAAATACTCTTCCTCTCCACCCCCCTTTTTCTGCAAATAAAGTTTTACTAGAACTCAGCCGCAGGCATTTCATTTACATACCACCTGTGCCTTTCTTACTGCAATGGCAGAATTGACTAATTGTGATAGACCATATGTCATAGAAAGCCTAGAGTATTTACTATCTGACCCTTTACAGAAAACATCTTCCCACTCCTGCTCTAGAACAGTGATTCTTAACTCTAAGTGGATGTGACCACCAGCTGGTGAGCTTTTATTTTTTTATATATCAACTATGTATTTTTTAAATAAATTGTACTGTATATATTTAAGGTATACAACATGCTGTCATGGGATACATATAGATAGTAAAATGGTTACTACAGTGAAGCAAATTAACATATCTATCATCCCACACAGTTAACCATTTTTTTTTGGGGGGGGTATTTTTGTGGCAAGAGCAGTTAAAAAATCTACTCATTAAGCAAGAATCCCCAATATAGTCCAATTTTATAAACCATAGCCCTCTTGTGGTACATTAGATCCCTGGACTTTTTCATCCTACATAATCTGCTACTATTTTCATCCTACATATCCCTGACCAACATCTCCCCATTTCCTCCCTGTTCCCACCCACTCACCACTGGTAACTACTGTTTAATTTTCTACCTCTGTACATTTGACTCTTTTTAAAAAATTTTTTTTTTAGATTTCACATATAAGTGAGATCATGCAATATTTGTCTTTCTGTGTCTGGCTTATTTCATTTAGCATAATGTCCTCCAGGTTTATCCATGTTGTGGCAAATGACAGGATCTCCTTTTTTTTTTTTTTCAAGAAACCGAAATCTAGAAGGATCTCCTTTTTTAAGTGTAAATGAGTGTGTGTGTGTGTGTGCGCGTGTGTAAAAAGCACAGTTTCTTTATCTGTTCATCCATCAACAGGTTGTTTCCATATCACGGCTATGGTGAATAATGATGCAATGAACAAGAGAGTGCAAAAGCCATTATCTTTACAAGGTGGTGATTTCACTTCCTTTGGGTATGTGCCCAGAACAGAAATTCTGGGTCATACAGTAGGTCTATTTTTATTTCTTTAGGAATCACCATACTGTTTTCCATAACGGCTACATTCCCTCCAACAACATACAAGGGGGTTCCCTTTTCTTCACACCTTCACCAACATTTGTTATCTCTTCACTTTTTGATAACAGCTATCCTAGTGGGCATCAGGTGATATCTCATCCTGGTTTTGATTTGCACTTCTCTGATGATTAACGTTGTTGAGCACCTTTTCATATACTTGTTGGTCATTCTTATGTCTTCTTTGAAGAAATGTCTATTTAAGTCCCTAGCCCATTTTTTAATTAGATTATTTGTTTTTCTACTATTGAGTTGTATGAGTTCTTTATATATTTTGGTTATTAACCCCTTATCAAATATGAAGTTTCGCAAATATCTTTTCCTAATCTGTAGGTTGTTGTTTCATTTTCTTGACTGCTTCCTTTGCTGTGCAGAAGCTTTTTAATATGACACTGTTCTGTTTAATTTTGTTTTTGTAGCCTGAGGCTTTGGTTTGGTATCCAAAAAACAAATTTTAGGTGGACATCAGTACCACTGATGAGCTTTCAAAAAATTCCAGATCCTGGGACCCAATCTAACTTTTTCTCACTAAAAAGATGCCAATTTCATTGGTCTACAGTAGGGCCATTAACTGTTACTATACAAGTACAAAAATGTGTACATTAAAACAGGAAAACACAAAAGATAAAATTCAGGATATCCAATAGTATAAAAAATAAAGGCAGGAGGTTAATACACAGACCTCAGAGAACTACATAATAAATAAGAGCCATAAGTTTGGCTCTGGTTTCTATGAATCCAAAAAGATAAAGAAACAAGATCACTATATGATTTATAATATCCATGTAGTCAAACATCTTGGTGGTAGCAAACCTTTTCCTAAAACTTCCATCTGACTGGAGAAGGAATGTTTTATTGCAATTCTCCTCAGCGATATACATCCCACCTTATAGCACTGTACCTCTTTACCCAAAACCAAAAAACAAAAACCCAAAAGTGGCAGGACTTTAATACAGATAGTGCCATGCTGCCTTTCTTCTGCTTCTGTTTGGGGTGGGGACGGTTTAGGAAAGTAAGAATGGGTGGAAGAAATATACAACCGAATTGGAAATAAGTGGCTTTATATATACCTTGAACATTAATAAATACTAATAATAAATCCACTAATGTAAGCAGTCCCCAACTTATGACAAATAGCTCATATAAGAGTGATTTATTTGGCCAGGCAAGGTGGCTCACCCCTGTAATCCTAGCATTCTGGGAGGCCGAGGTGGGCGGATCATTCAAGGTCAGGAGTTCAAGACCAGACTGAGCAAGAGCAAGACCCCATCTCTACCAAATAGAAAATTAATTAGCCAACTAAAAATATATAGGAAAAATTAGCCGGGCATGGTGGCACATGCCTGTAGTCCCAGCTACTCGGGAGGCTGAGGCAGGAGGATCACTTGAGCCCAGGAGTTTGAGGTTGCTGTGAGATAAGCTGATGCCACAGCACTCTAGCCCAGGCAACAGAGTGAGACTCTGTCTCAAAAAAAATAAAAAATAAAAAGAGTGATTTATTCATACCTATAACTCACTTCTCTTGTATTTATACACCCACCCAATGGTTTCTGTGGATTATGCCAAATGAGCCTACACAAAGGAACAGAGTATGTCAGGACATAACAAAAGCATCATTTCATCTTACCGGTGTTAAGTTCAAAACATGGTTTCTCTCTATTTTTAAATGTGGGAAACACTGATCTGGTTTTCTACAGTCACTGTCTAGAGTTCAGATGTATTCTTGACTGAGACCTCATCTCCTCCTCTACCCTCCCTTGTATCTGACACTACTCGAAGTTCTCTCAAAAAGCCTTGTTGTTGTCTTACTGTTCCTACTACCTATATATCCCTGCCTCCCAATTTTCCCTTTTCCTCAACCCTTTAAAATATATGACTAGACTAAATTTATTCTTTATGAGAAGCTTTCCCTGAGACCCACTCCCCGCCAAGACTGCAGTGTTCCTTAGAATTCTCTCTAAAACTTCCTTTCAAAGAGAGATAGTTTTCAATCCACATATAAGTCATATATATTTTGAAATCTATAACAAGATTCTAAGCGTATAAAAATGCCAACCATCTATAACACAGAAAGTTATAACAGAACATCAAAATTAACATTAGAAGAAACTTGTAACTCATGCCACAATAGCCTATAGCCTGAGACCTTAGAGTCCCTTTCCTCTCCTTCCTCCCTCTCCCCCTCTTCTGCCCACACAGCCAGCTAGCAGTCAAGCCTTATTCCTATTCTCCAACGCACTGCTCTGCCAATCAATTCCACTGTGGAGGAGTAAAAGCTGGTAAGCGTCAGGAACCAACTGTGTACTAATGACTGAAAAAGAGAGGGTATATAGATTCACTTCTGTGACTGCAAATTACCTTCTGTAGGCGTATTAGCTTTATAATGGAGGAGAATGGATACAGGTAAAATAAGTCATCTTTGAGTTCTCCATTTGCCCCCAACACCTTGGTATATCCTTCACCAAGGCTTCCTGATTCTTATCTTCCTTTTCTATATTACTATAGCAACCTCAATTCAAGAAATACTCTTTACATCTGGACAAATATAACAGTCCTCTAACTGGTCACTCTGCATCCAGTCTTTCCCTTCTCCCATCCATCTTGTACCTGCAAGATGAAATCTTCCTAAACCACATTCTTTGTGCAAAAACTGGAAGGGGTATATAATAAACTTACAGTATGGGGAAAGAGGATGAATAGCAGTGTGGGGAGAAGAAGAAGAAAGAGGCATTTTGGGTTTGCCTT
Source organism: Mirza zaza (assembly GCA_008750895.1). Lineage (NCBI taxonomy): Eukaryota > Metazoa > Chordata > Mammalia > Primates > Cheirogaleidae > Mirza > Mirza zaza. The sequence goes on along the minus strand of VSMD01013603.1, from coordinate 92,005 downwards.
TTAATATAACTGTATTATTTTTTAAATCTTTTATAGGAACATATTAATTACTGAAATGCTCTTTTAAAAAGCTACTTGACATTTTCTCTTTCCATAAGCAAAATTCTGACTGCCAAAACTAAAATTAAAAACCTTTCAAACAATTATTTTTCCTCTATACAGAAGATTTCTTCTATACAATTCAGGAATACATTCCTGAATTAAATATAAATACTATTGACCAATTTTCTTTTTCTTAGATTTAAGGCTTTACGGCCGGGTGCGGTGGCTCATGCCTGTAATCCTAGCTCTCTGGGAGGCCGAGGCAGGTGGATTGCTCAAGCCCAGGAGTTCAAAACCAGCCTGAGCAAGAGCGAGACCCTGTCTCTACTATAAATAGAAAGAAATTAATTGGCCAACTAATATATAGAGAAAAAATTAGCCAGGCATGGTGGCACATGCCTGTAGTCCCAGCTACTCGGGAGGCTGAGGCAGGAGGATTGCTTGAGCCCAGGAGTTTGAGGTTGCTGTGAGCTAGGCTGACGCCATGGCACTCACTCTAGCCTGGGCAACAAAGTGAGACTGTCTCAAAAAAAAAGAAAAAAAAAGGCTTTATACTCTATCATTCAATGATTTCTACGTAGCTTTATTATATAATATAGACATCACAACACATTGCACTACCTACCAGAGTCTTCTATAGCATAATTAATAAATATTTGTTGAACAAATCTCCTCTATTTCAGTTTAACTCATCCTGATAGCCTCAAACATTCCTCTTTCTAGAAAAAAAAATAGTCACAGTCTACCATGACTCCACGCATTAGAGATTTTAGATAATCCACCACCACTTGCTACCATCGCCTCTAGACTAGCCTCTCTCCAATCTCTTCTTGACCTCCTTCCAATCTGTACTCAATCCTCCTTTCAATCTTCTCTCCACTCTAAACATAAGTAACCTTCATAAAAGGTAAAAATGATGTACTGTCTAAAACTTTAAATGCCTTCTCATCAGCCTCAGGAAAAAAAAACAAAATCCTTAACACAGTCTATAAAGCCTTGCTTGATCTTGTCTCTACCCACCTCCTCACAGATCACTCTATTCTACCCTCACTCTATCTGAAGTACAGGTCTGTAACTTGTTCAAAATCACTGCTTGCACTCACTTGTGAGCCTGTACACATGCTGTTCCCCTGAGAGATATTGTTTTCCCTTCCCTCAAATTTTCTTCCCTCAAACCCTTCAAATCTCAACTCCAACATTATGTTTTTGACACACCAAGCTAGATAGGAGTACCTGATATATACTCTCATGTCAACATGTACCTTCCCTAGATAAAATTTGTTATAGTTTATGATTTATTTGATTAATGGGAAAGGCAGGCTCTAAATTCTATTGAGGACAGAGATTATATCTGATTGACAAAATACAGTCCGGTACATAATAGGCAGAAAAAGTTGCCAAATAACTAAATAGGTGACATACTGATATATTCTGTCATACTGTGAAGCACAGTACATGCAAAATATATATATATTTATATTTCATTTTACTGAGCATTTCTTCAGGAACTCCCTGTGATTCCAAGTTGGGAATCCTTTAAAATTTTGCCAGTTTTCTTTGGGATCAAAGATCTCTGATTACTCTAAAAGAATGAGAGCATCACCTGTTTGTCTTCCTACTATTCAAAGAAAAATTCTAATATTATTAGTTTAGGGGAATATGGAACTGAAAAAGAAAACACAGGTTTCTCAGACCTTTAAAAAAAATATGCTTTGAAAGAGAAATGGATAAGTCCCAAGCCTTTTTTCATAATAAAGGGGGGGAAATGCCAGAGAAACAGCTAAAACAAAAGTGTGTCCCCCTTCATTTTTTGTTCTTTTCAACCCTTTAGTTGGGTTTTCATTTTTTAAGATGTAAATATAGGCCGGGCGCAGTGGCTCAAGCCTGTAATCCTAGCTCTCTGGGAGGCCGAGGTGGGCGGATCCTTTGAGCTCAGGAGTTCGAGACCAGCCTGAGCAAGAAGAGCAAGACCCCATCTCTACTATAAATAGAAAGAAATTAATTGGCCAACTAATATATATAGAAAAAAAATTAGCCGGGCATGGTGGCGCATGCCTGTAGTCCCAGCTACTTGGGAGGCTGAGGCAGCAGGATTGCTTGAGCCCAGGAGTTTGAGGTTGCTGTGAGCTAGGCTGACGCCACGGCACTCACTCTAGCCTGGGCAATAAAGTGAGACTCTGTCTCAAAAAAAAAAAAAAAAAAAAGATGTAAATATATTAATACTGAAAAGGAAGCTATGTTCCATACATAATATCAACAACAGATTTCTTCAAATCTAACTTGGAACACACTCAAATTACAAATGAATGATTACAGTATAATTTTAAAATTAAAATTAGTATTTCTAGGCCAGGCGCAGTGGCTCACGCCTGTAATCCTAGCACTCTGGGAGGCTGAGGCGGGAGGATTGCTCGAGGTCAGGAGTTCGAAACCAGCCTGAGCGAGAGCGAGACCCCGTCTCTACTATAAATGGAAAGAAATTAATTGGCCAATTAATATATATACAAAAAATTAGCCGGGCATGGTGGTGCATGCCTGTAGTCCCAGCTACTTGGGAGGCTGAGGCAGCAGGATTGCTTGAGCCCAGGAGTTTGAGGTTGCTGTGAGCTAGGCTGACGCCACGGCACTCACTCTAGCCTGGGCAACAAAGTGAGACTCTGTCTCAAAAAAAAAAAATTAGTATTTCTTACTGCTTTCTAAAAGTCATATAATATGAACATCTGTCTATGAATCAAATAAATTAATACAATTCAGTAACGTTTGGGTATTGGTGAAATTTGTAAATAACAGATATACCAAACTTTTTAAACACATCAGTTTCAAAATCAGTACTACTGAGAAGCAAATTATACAGAGCAATAAGACCCAAAATATAAAAAAACTACCCAAAATAATTAGTACAGCACACATACTATGCTAAGAGACTTACTACATAAGGAACTTTAAACTTTTCATTCTTTTTTTTTTTGAGACAGAGTCTCACATTATTGCCCAGGCTAGAGTGAGTGCCGTGGCGTCAGCCTAGCTCACAGCAACCTCAAACTCCTGGGCTCAAGCAATCCTGCTGCCTCAGCCTCCCAAGTAGCTGGGACTACAGGCATGCGCCACCATGCCTGGCTAATTTTTTTCTATATATTAGTTGGCCAATTAATTTCTTTCTATTTATAGTAGAGATGGGGTCTCGCTCTTGCTCAGGCTGGTCTCGAACTCCTGAGCTCAAACGATCCGCCCACCTCGGCCTCCCAGAGAGCTAGGATTACAGGCTTGAGCCACCGCGCCCGGCCTAAACTTTTTATTTTAATAGTGACTACATTAGGGATGCTCACAGTGATAATACAATAATATTTAAAATTTAGACTCCCATTATCACGAAAGGAAGGTATTAAGTCTACTGAACCAATTATCTATACCAAAAGTTCTTTAGTGTGGTCTGCAGACCCCTAAGGATCCCTAAGACCCTTCCTTTCAGGGAGTTCATAAGGTCAGAACTATTTTCATAATAACACTAATGTTATCTGCCTTCTTTTCCATGTTGACATTTGCATTGATGATGCAAAAATAAAGGTGAATAAAACTACTGTATCAGCCCCTTAGCATCAACCAAAACAATGTCACCAACTGTATTAGCAGTCCTTGTGTTCTTCACTGGAAAAAAAGGAAAAATGTAAACAAAAATTAAAAAGCTAGTTTCACCTTAAAATGTTCTTCATGAAGCAGGAAAAATCATTAATTTTATTAAATCTTGACGCTTTAAGAAAATGCCTTTTAATATTCTATGTGATAAAATGGAAAGCACACATGAAGTACTTTTGCTACATAGTAAGAATTATGGTTGCTGTTAAGAAAAGGCACTTGGTGCAGCTTATTTGCAAGCTGAATAAGCCGATTTTTCATAGTACACCATTATTACTTCCAAACTTACTGACAGACAAACTATAGTTATTCAGACTTGGGTATTTGGCAGGCATTTTCCTGAAAATGAATGAAGTGAGCCTATCTATCACTTCAAGGAAAATAACTGGCAATATTTGTTGCCAACAATAAAATTTGAACATTCAAGCAAAAAATGGAATTTTGGAAAACTTGTATCTATCAATGTAAACTTGAAAGCTTTTCAATATTTAAATATTATTCTAGTGAGATCTATAATATTAGTGAATGTGATTTTTTTCATATTGTATAATGAAATGAGTCAACACTCAAAAGATCTGCATAACTCAGTGAACAAATATTTTCCAAATGACCTATGCAAAGAATGAATTTATTTATTGATTGATTGATTGATTGACAGAGTCTTACTCTGTTGCCCAGGCTAGAGTGAGTGCCGTGGCATCAGCCTAGCTCACAGCAACCTCGAACTCCTGGGCTCAAGCGATCCTCCTGCCTCAGCCTCCTAAATAGCTGGGACGACAGGCTTGCGCCACCATGCCTGGCTAATTTTTTCTATATATATAAGTTGGCCAATTAATTTCTTTCCATTTATAGTAGAGATGGGGTCTCGCTCTTGCTCAGGTTGGTTTCCAACTCCTGAATTCAAACGATCTGCCCGCCTCGGCCTCCCAGAGAGCTAGGATTACAGGCGTGAGCCACCATGCCCAGCCTATGCAAAGAATTTTAATGTAATGGAGTATAAAATGTTCACTCATACAGTTTCAGAGTCCACACTGCAATTAACCTGTAAGAAACTATCATCTGCCAAGTTGTGATAGAGTATCAAATAAAATTACCCACAATTACATGCACAGACTATGAAAATACTCCTCTTTTTCAACTACATAACTATGTGAGGCCAGATTTTCTTCATATACTTCAACCAAAATAAAATATCTCAACAGGTTAAATGTAGAAGCAGATATGAGAATTTAGCTACCTTCTATTAGCCAGTCTCTGAGAGTAACAATAATATAAAATAATGCCACTCTTTTCACTAAATTTTGTTTTGGAAAACTATGATTATCTTTCATAAAATATATTATTTATGTTAATACTAAACCCATTGGATGGTATTTTAAATGAATTCGTAAGTGGTTTAAACTTCTCAGTTTTAGTTTTTAATACAGTAAATACTGATAGATATAACCCACATTAAAAAAGTTCTCTGGGGGCAGGGCGTGGTGGCTCACGCCTGTAATCCTAGCTCTCTGGGAGGCCGAGGTAGGTGGATCGTTTGAGCTCAGGAGTTCGAGACCAGCCTGAGCAAGAGCAAGACCCCATCTCTACTATAAATAGAAAGAAATTAATTGGCCAACTAATATATATAGAAAAAATTAGCCAGGCATGGTGGCGCAAGCCTGTAGTCCTAGCTCTCTGGGAGGCCAAGGTGGGCGGATCGTTTGAGCTCAGGAGTTCGAGACCAGCCTGAGCAAGAGCGAGACCCCATCTCTACTATAAATAGAAAGAAATTAATTGGCCAACTAATATATATAGAAAAAATTAGCCGGGCATGGTGGCACATGCCTGTAGTCCCAGCTACTTGGGAGGCTGAGGCAGCAGGATTGCTCAAGCCCAGGAGTTTGAGGTTGCTGTGAGTTAGGCTGACGCCACGGCACTCACTCTAGCCTGGGCAATAAAGTGAGACTCTGTCTCAAAAAAAAAAAAGTTCTCTGGGGTCTTTAATTTCTAAGAGTTTAAAGAGGTAGAGACCCGTAAGTTTGAGCCCTGCAGATCTGTAATATTATAGAAAGCTGCTCTTGCTCAAGGCATAAGACAAAGATACTCTAATCTAATACATCCTCACCTATATTCTCTTTCTTCAGTAAGACTTAGAAAAATTGATTTTATTTATTTATTTATTTTTTTTTTTTTTGAGACAGAGTCTCGCTTTGTTGCCCAGGCTAGAGTAGTGCTGTGGCGTCAGCCTAGCTCACAGCAACCTCAAACTCCCGGGCTCAGCAATCCTGCTGCCTCACCCTCCCGAGTAGCTGGGACTACAGGCATGCACCACCATGCCCGGCTAATTTTTTCTATGTATATTAGTTGGCCAATTAATTTCTTTCTATTTTTATAGTAGAGACGGAGTCTCGCTCAGGCTGGTTTTGAACTCCTGACCTTGAGCAATCCGCCTGCCTCAGCCTCCCAGAGTGCTAGGATTACAGGCATGAGCCACCACGCCTGGTAGAAAAATTGATTTTAATACAAAAGATTTAAAAACATTTAAGAATTTAAAAGGAATCACAGCTCATAAACAATTTGAATTAACTCATTTCCTGAACAACCTACTTATTCAGTGTCTTGATAGATTAACTATAACAAAGGAAACATTTGAACATGTTTGCTAACAACAAAATAGAAGGAACAGGTATAACTAATAAATAAAGCAAAGATACTTTTTAGAGGAAATCGAAGAACTCAGAAAACAAACTCTACTCAAAAACATAAGAATTGTAGGCCTGTAACTCACAGAAACAAACTCTACTAAAAACCATTGGAACTGTCACTTTGGACAAAATCTAGTTCCAACTCATCCTTTTATAGAAGATGAAACAAAGTTAAAGCATGGCTAAGATACAATTAATTCATAACAGAATAAGGACTGGAACCAAACCTCCAGACATGTTGTAAAGTTCATGTAAACTTTTAAGAACTTATGTGCAAAGCATTGGGCAGGCACTAGTAATGTGGAAATAAGACAAACTTGGTCCTGCTTTCTTGGAGACTGGAATCAAGTGAGCGTCAAACAGGTATAATGATAAGAAAATAAAAATTAATTATTATAATATAAAGAATAAATTTTTAGTAATTAGAATTTTAAAAAATAAAAAAAAAAAAAAAACAGGTATAATGAGTACCACAGAGGAAATACATAGGAGTCTATGGGAGCATTTAATAGAGTATAAACTGACCTGGTGGGACAGAGAAAAGGTGGTGGGACAGAGAACCTCCTTTTTACTGACATCTACCAAAATCCTCATCACTTCACTCCTTAAAGACTGTAGCATCTTGTTCACTAACCAGTACTACTCCTATCATTACACTTAGCAATGTCAACATTCACTCAGATAACCCACCCAAAATCCTTGCTCTCAATCGCTTTTCTCTTCCATTTTTATTTCACCACAGTCAAAATCTCCCAAGGTCATTACACCATTTCCAATCTAGATTTCAAATATCCCACAATCCCTAAACACTCATCTTCCACCTGTACAGATTACTTTACTTTACACCTTGGTTCCAACTATCTTTTGCTACTATAGAACTTCCTATCCATTAATCCTACCAGTTTTTCACTACACATGTCTCAATTAAGATGTGCTATAAGTATAAAATACACATCAGATTCCAAGGAGTACAATGAAAAAAAAAAAAAAAAGAATGTAAAATATCCCATTAATAAACTACAGTCATGTGCTGCATAATGTTTTAGTCAACAAAGAACCACATATACAATGGTGATCCCATAAAAATATAATGCCATGTTTTTACTGTACCTTTTGTATGTTTAGATACACAAATATCACTGTATGACAGTTGCCTATAGTATTCAGTACAGTAAAATGCTGTACAGGTTTGTAGCCTAGGAGCAATACTCTATACCATCTAGGTTTGTTTAAGTACAATCTATGATGTTCGTGCAACAAAATCGCCTAATAACGTATTTCTCAGAATCTATCCTCAGCATTAACCAATGCACGGTGTATTACACTGATTGCTTACTTAAATAATTGTATTTTAGATGTACTATGTTAAATATATTATTAAAATTAATTTCAGCCAGGTGCAGACGCACACACCTGTAGTTACTAGGGGGCTGAGGCAGGAGGACTGCTTGAGCCCAGGAATTCAAAACCAGCCTGAGCAACATAGCAAGACCTCATATCTTTAAAAAAAAAAAACCAAAATATTTAATTTCAATCTTTTTTTTTCACTTTTAATGTGGCTAAGAGAAAATTTTTTCATTATATTAATATGTGGCTCATAATATATTTCTATTAAACAGTACTAATCTATTCTGTGATGACTCCTAAATGCTTATCTCTAACTCCTGATTCTTACCCGAGCTTCAGAATAGCTATCTGGACTATCTATCCACCTAGTTGTCTAGTTGGTATCTCACACTTAACATGTCCAAAACAGAACTCTTGCTATCCTCTCCCCACCCCACCCCTGCCTGACCATCTGCCACCGTCTACCCACATGCTCAGGAAAAAAATTTAAACTAGGAGTCATCCTTAGATTCCTCCATCTCATACCCGACGCCCAATCCACTAACATGTCTCATTCAGCTCTACGTTAAAAGTATCCCACTGGTCTAATTCTTCACTATAATGCCCTCTATTATTGCACATACCCTCCCTGCTGGTTGACCCTGCTCTTGCCTCCCCTTCATGTATTCCACTTCATCTATTTCCACTCAGTAGCCTGAGTGATTCTTTAAAAAGTAAATCAAGTACTCCAATGATAACCCCATTACACTTAGAATAAAATCTAACATATTTCCATGGCCTACAATGCTTTAGGTAATCTGACCCCAGTAATCTCCCCAACTTCTCTCCTGCCAGTCTCCCTCTCACTAACTACCCTCCAGCCACTTTACCTTTAGAAAAATTTTTCCCATCTCAGAGCCTCTGTACTTCCTTTTCCTTAGACATTTACATGGAAGACACCTCTCTAACCTCCCAATATCAGCTCAAAAGTCACCTCCACAGAGTATCATTTCCTAACCTCCCTAGCTTAAGAAGTCCTCCTTCCCAATCCCACTTCTCTGTATCCCATCTCACTCCATTTAATTTTCTAAACAGAACTTCTCCGTATCTAAATATAGTCTCATTTTTTGGTGTTTATTGTCTGTCCCCACCCCTTTATACTGAAAATTCCCTCTGGGTAGGGACTGTGCTTTGTTCACTATTATATCTCTGGGACCTAAAATAGTACCAGACACATAATAGGTAATCAAAGGATTTTTATCAAATGAAGAGCGAATGTATAAATGAATAGAGTAACCTTTCATGTGAATTACAAGCATCTAGCAATTACACAATATTCAGACTGAGAGGAATGAATTTTCTAATCACGGAGAACATTTGCAAATGCAAAAAAGAATGAGATTTCAAAAACCAAAAGAAGGCCAATGTGACCAGCAAGATGAACCCAATGGCACGAATGCAGCGAGACTAGAAAGACAGAAGCTATACTACCTCACTGAAAGATTGTGTATGTCTTAGTCCATTTATGCTACTATAACAAGATATTACAGAGTGGGTAATTTACAAATGACAGAAATTTATTTGAGATCCTGTCTCAAAAAAAAAAACAGAGAGACAGAGTCTCACTATGTCACCCAGGCTGGAACACACTGACTCAATCATAGCTCACTGCAGCCTCAAACTCCTGGGCTTACGTGATCCTTCCACCTCAGCCTTCGGAGTAGCTGGGACTACAGGCATGCACCACCATGCCTGGCTAATTTTTTTTTTTAGCAAAGGGCCTTGCTATGTTGTCCAGGCTAGTCTCAAACTTCTGGCCTCAAACGATCCTGCCACTTCAGCTTCCAAAACAGCTGGGACTACAGATACAAGCCACTATGCTGAGCTACTGAAGGATTTTTAAGCAGGGGAGTGACATAAAGTACCACAGTATTACACAGGAGCTACAGAGTGGATAATAGATCAGACTGGGATATGTGGTGATAAAAAAGAGGGCAGTTAGGAAGCTACAGCAGTTGTCCAAGCAACAGATAATGCTCTGCAATGGGGAAGTACAATGGAGATAGACAAATTGAGTCATTTAAGATGAAAATCACACTTGAAAAATAGTTCATGTGAGGCCGGGCGCGGTGGTTCACACCTGTAATCCTAGCACTCTGGGAGGCCAAGGCAGGCGGACTGCTCGAGGTCAGGAGTTCGAAACCAGCCTGAGCAAGAGCGAGACCCTGTCTCTACTCTAAATAGAAAAAAATTAATTGGCCAACTAATACATATAGAAAAAAGCAGCCGGGCATGGTGACGCATGCCTGTAGTCCCAGCTACTCGGGAGGCGAGGCAGGAGGATCACATGAGCCCAGGAGTTTGAGGTTGCTGTGAGCTAGGCTGACGCGACGGCACTCACTCTAGCCTGGGCAACAAAGCAAGACTCTGTCTCAAAAAAAAAAAAAAAGAAAAGAAAAGAAAAATAGTTCATGTGGCTCTCGGGATAAAGAGACATGTGAGTTACATACGCTTCATAAGGACCTGGGCTCAAAACTAGCAACAGTTAAATACAACTCACGTGGCAGTTAACGTGCTAAGCAACAGATAATGCTTTGCAATGGGGCACAATGGAGACAGACAAATTTAAGAGGCATTTAAGATGAATAGGCAACAGGACCTGTTACAGATAAATTAGTAGTGTTTGGGATAGTGGGCAAGGGCACAGGTGCAGGGAATAATGGAGGAGTCAGAATGGATGCCTCAGTTTCTAATGAGTGAATGGTAGTAAAGTTTTGGTGGGAAGCAATGAGTTCATTTTCTAGCATCCTAAGTCTGACGTACCTGTATTCCAAACAAGCAGAGGTGTCAGGCAGGTTATTAGATACATGGATCTAAACCTCAGTGGAAGAAAGATCTCATCTGAGACTCAGATGGGAATAAATCAAACAGCTTGAGGTGACATGTAGAAAGGAGCCTATACAAAGTCACTTTAATATTTAAAGGCAAAGGAAAATAAGGGGCAGAGAGTAACAGCAAAAGCAGGAAAGAAAGGTATCACAGAAGCCACAGGATTAACTTCTTAAAAAAAAAGAGGGAATGATAAACTGTGAGCAATGATGCTGAGAAGACAAGCTAGATGAATGAGAACTAAAAAGTGTTCAACGAATTCTGCAACATAGAGGTTATTAGCATAATTTCATGGAGCAGTGGAGAAGACAAACTAGATAGAACAGGTTAAAGAGTGAATGCAAAGTGAGAGATGGAGGAAGAAGTCAACAATAGTTTTAATAAAACTAGTTAAGTCATAAAGGAAAGACAGATCAATTACTAGATGGGTATATGAAGTTAAAGGGGAGTTTTCTAACATGAGAGACACTTGAAATGTTTCAGTTATGACTATACAAATTCAGTAAAGAGAGAAGGAATAAAGACATAAAAAGTATAAGGTTTCTGAAAAAGCAAAAGGGGATGGAAGCCAGAGCAAAGAAGAAAGGACTGAATTTAGCTAGGAGGAAGGATAAAAAAAGGAGAATATGATGAGCAAGGATCCCAGTAGGTTTGGAGATGTACTGGTAAGAAATTATCAGTCTCACATGATGAAGTCTATTTTCCCTGTGAAATAAAAGACAAGAAAGTAAAGAGTCAGATTTCAAAAGGGAAGAGAAAATTTTAAATAGTTTATGGTGAGAAGAATAAACTGACAAAGAAAATACAGTGGGACTGCCAAGCTATGTTGAGGGCCACTTTTGAATGATAACCATGATTTTAAAATGACACCCACGTACTCTTTCCACTACACTGCCTTCTTTGAATAAGCATTTGTTATAAGTCTTAGGTTGCTAATATTTGAACTAAAAAGCACCATTTTCTACATAATGCAGAATAAGTTATGAAAAAGTTCCACACTTGCCTTTCCACAGAAGGAAAAATAAAATTTACCAAACATGATTTCATTGCAGCATGTAGAAATTATTAACAGGAATTAACTATAAAGCATTCAAGAAATGAGTGAATTAAACGTAAGGTAAAGTTTTTCAATAACATTACTTCTTCATTGACATAGTATTTTTGTTCCCTTTAAGTTTCAAGTAGATAAATAAAAATTGGCCCCAATTAAAAGTCCCTGAGAACATCCAACTATAAATCTCGCATACTGTTTCATCTAAACTCTGAATAAGAATATAATGTCACACTTGGCTGGGCGCGGTGGATCACGCCTGTAATCCTAACACTCTGGGAGGCCGAAGAGGGTGGATTGCTCGAGGTCAGGAGTTCGAAACCAGCCTGAGCAAGAGCGAGACCCTGTCTCTACTACAAATAGAAAGAAATTAATTGGCCAACTAATATATACAGAAAAAATTAGCCGGGCATGGTGGCACATGCCTGTAGTACCAGCTATTTGGGAGGCTGAGGCAGTAGGATTGCTTGAGCCCAGGAGTTTGAGGTTGCTGTGAGCTAGGCTGACACCATGGCACTCACTCTAGCCTGGGCAACAAAGCAAGACTCTATCTCCTGTCTCAAAAAAAAAAAAAAAAAAGATGTGTTTCACACTAATGGTGAGGAGATATGAGAGGAATACAAATAAAAGACTAGCCATGAGTTGATAATTGCTAAAGCTAGGCAATGAACATACAGGGTTCATTATACTATTATTTCTATTTCTGAATATGCTTGAAATTTTCCAAAATGAGTTTTTTCAATTACTCTGCTAATAATTAGTAAAATAAGACTTAGTTTCCTTATACTGTAAGTTTTACTTGAGTCAACAAAAAACTCAATTACACAAACATTTGCAAACATCTACATGTAAGGAACTTGTTAAGTACAGATGCACACCAAAATTAGAATCCATTTGATCACAAATACAGGTTGAGTATTTCTTATCCAAAATCTTTGGGACCAGAAGCGTTTCAGATGCAGATGTTTTCAGAGTTTGGATTATTTACACATACATAATGAGATATCTTGGGAATGGAACCCAAGTCTAAACACAGAATGCATTTATGTTTCATATATACCTTATATACATAGCCTGAAGGAAGTTTTTTGGAATATTTTTAATAATTCTGTGTATGAAACAAAGTTTTTTTTTGTTTTTTTGTTTTTTCCCAGACAGAGTCTCACTCTGTTGCCCAGGCTAGAGTGAGTGCCGTGGCATCAGCCTAGCTCACAGCAACCTCAAACTCCTGGGCTCAAGCAATCCTCCTGCCTCAGCCTCCCGAGTAGCTAGGACTACAGGCATGTGCTACCATGCCCAGCTAATTTTTTCTATATATATTAGTTGGCCAATTAATTTCTTTCTATATATAGTAGAGACAGGAGTCTAGCTCTTGCTCAGGCTGGTTTCGAACTCCTGACCTACAGCAATCTGCCCACCTCGGCCTCCCAGAGTGCTAGGATTACAGGCGTGAGCCACCACACCGGGCCTGAAACAAAGTTTTGACTGCAATCCATCACGTGAGGTCAAGTGTGGAATTTTTTCACTTGTGGCATTATGTTGGCACTCAAAAAATTTCAGATTTTGGAGATTTCGGATATCAGATTTAGGAGGCTCAACCTATACACATAATCTTCCTTGGGATGTTTTGTTGTTTGCCTTTCAGATTTTCTTCACAAATGCTGGTTTACTACCAACTATTTCTGAGAAAGTTTTATTTTGCAAATGGAGAAAATCAGTAGATCCAAGGTTAAGAGTACTTAACTTGAGTTGACACAAGAGTGGTCAACATCAAGCACTGAAAAAAAAAAAAAAAAACAAGTCTCTAAGGAATGGATGTTTACTGTTGAGAGATCAAGTCAGCTATTTCCTTTAAAAACAAAATCCAATAATTGCTATTTTCCTAGGGTCTTATCTTCCCAATGATGAGCTATTTTTAAAAATCTCTTATTCTGTAGCATAGTGTCTTATTAAATGTTAAGATCTAAAAAGTTTATAGTTCTGGAGTTTGACTATTATTTCTTCTAAAATCAAGCCATAACTTCAATAAATAATACAATATAAGACATTAGAAAAAAATATAACCCCCCCAATCAAAACTTAATAGCCACATAGCAGATCCGCAATTGCCCAAATCTCTCTTTTCCACAGGACTATTATCATTCCTCAGCTATCAGAATCAACTGGAGAAAGCAGCAGCCTAAAAGAGGAATTAGAAAGTGTCCTAAGGGATTATTACAACAATTTTCTAAAAAAAAACTCTCCAAAAGAAGCATACTAACACTGAGGTTCCAAACAGACCAGGACTAGATGGAAATACCATATGTAAACCTCTTATTGGGTTGAAAGGCATATGGTAAAAGATTTTTTAGGAATACAAGAAAAAAAAAAAAAAAAAAAAAAAAAAAAAAGCTCTTATTAGTATTAAAGTTACAAAAGAAAAAAAGGAGAGGACAGTTTTAACACAAACTTTCAAATAATAGATAGTCCTAAAAATATTCAGCATTTTCTTTGAAAGTACTAGCAAAAACTGATACGACATTCTGTAATATGGACTTTCAGAAGAACTGATATGCTAGGTCAGATCCTGCTCTACCCAGCCCAGTATCATTCTTGACAACGTCATTAATAAACATGTTGCAACATGGTCTGGGTCAATTTAACAATTAACTGAGGATCTTCCATAAAATTATCTAAACTTGTTTAAGTCATTTACAATTCCAACCTATATCTCTAACTTTGCTAGCCACTGTTTTTCTCAAATTTCAAAGTGCAATTCTAAGAATTCTAACCATTCTAGTCTATCTTAATCTCCTCGATCATTTTGACTCTTTCCTCAAACTTGATTTGGACTGAAATCAGATCTACCCAAAATATTTCAAGACATTTTCTGTTAACCTCTACTAATTCTTCTACAAAATTACTTATCACAATTGCAACAATGAAATCAGAATTAAAAACAAAAACAGGCAAGGATGCACAGAAAAGGATCCAGGGAGCTCAGTGAAAAACTAGCCAATGATTCCTATACACGCTAGGGATGCCTAATCCAAAATTCAGAATGCTCCAGAATTCACAACTTTCTTAGTGCCAAGACGACACTCAAAGGAAATGTTCACTGGAACATTTCCAATTTCAGATTTTCAGACTAGGGATGCTCAACTGGTAAGTATATAATGCAAATAATCCAGAATCCAAAACAAATCTGAAATCTGAAACACTTCTGGTCCCAAGCATTTTGGATAGAGTGCCAAAACTACTACTACAATCTGGGGTGATACAGTAAAGTCCCTAAATTATAAACACACCTCTGCTTATATTCACAACTTGAAACTAAGAATACTTTTCAAAAGAAACAATGGTAAAAGAGTTATTAGGTTCCCAGACTTGCCCAACAAAAGCCTATTCTTTTTTTTTTTTTGAGACAGAGTCTCACTCTGTTGCCCTGGCTAGAGTGCGGTAGCATCAGCCTAGCCCACAGCAACCTCAAACTCCTACCTCAAGCCATCCTCCTGCCTCAGCCTCCTGAGTAGGTGGGACTACAGGCATGCGCCACCATGCCCCGCTAGTTTTTTCTATATATATTTTGTTGGCCAATTAATTTATTTCTATTTTTAGTAGAGTCGGGGTCTCGCTCTTGCTCACGCTGGTTTCGAACTACTGACCTTGAGCAATCCTCCCGCCTTGGCCTCTCAGAGTGCTAGGATTACAGGCATCAGCCACCTCGCCCAGCCAAAAGCCTATTCTATTTATTCCATGACATTCCTAAACTAGTCTTGAGTTCCAGATGCATTCATGCGGAAACATAATATGGAAAGAGCACAGCCTGTGGAGTCTGTCAGAGTAAGACAGAAATCCTCACTGCCAATGACTAGCTATAAGACAAAACAATATTTATTTAACTTTTCTGAGTCCTAATTTCCTCATATATACAAGACAGCACTAACTATCATGTAGAGTTTGTAAGGGTCAAAGATAATATAAATCAACCAGCAGAGATTGTGACAGCGAAAGTATTCAATAAATAGAGGCAATTATATCAATATTACCCTCTACCGTTCTCTCTTACCCTCTTCACACATTGTTTTTATCCCCTATGCTGCCGTTAAGCACCCTGTTCAGGATTTATTTAAAGGAATTTAGGATTTGGAATCAGAAAACTTGAGTTTGATTCCAGGCACTGTCTCATACAAGCTATTAACTTTAGAGTAGACATTTAACATCTCTGAACCTCAGACTATTGATCTGTTACTCAAAAAAAAAAAAAAAGGAAAAATCAAAAAATCATAGAATTATAATTGTGACATAGTTTATAAACTAGCATAAACTGTACAGTACCGGAAATGTTAGCTTTTACCTACTCCAACATATTCCTGCTCAAAAATTACCTGCCTTTCAAGATCAAATGTGTAGAACTGAGCAAATGTCACGGGAGGAGTAAAGCAAGCTAAACTACGTAGCTCACAGTAACATACTGTGACGATGTCCTCTTTATATTCCCAGAGGGTAGAACATGCTTAATAACACAAATAAAGTTCTTGTTGGTAGAATTCGAGGAAGAAAAAGAAAAATTCAATTTAAAAGTTAAGCTGTATGGAAGACTTTGCTGTCCTAGCAATCTGCATCCTGAGAAACCTTTCTTAAGCAGTTTCTACTCCTTTTCACTTAGCTTTCTTTCTTAGTCCCCCAAACAGTTCCCATAACAAAGCCAGTATGGACTCTAAGGTAGAGCAGAGAGAACTGACTACATGAATAAGTATGTTCAAGTTAAGGAGTGACTGTCCTTGCCATAATCCACCAAAAATTTCAATCTGGTCATATCAAACAAAAGATGAAAAAAAGCAATAAGATTTTTTTTCCAAATGTCCACATAGATGTCTATATAAAAACACTTTCTAGGCCGGGCGCGGTGGCTCAAGCCTGTAATCCTAGCTCTCTGGGAGGCCGAGGTGGGCGGATCGTTTGAGCTCAGGAGTTCGAGACCAGCCTGAGCAAGAGCGAGACCCCATCTCTACTATAAATAGAAAGAAATTAATTGGCCAACTAATATATATAGAAAAAATTAGCCGGGCATGGTGGCACATGCCTGTAGTCCCAGCTACTTGGGAGGCTGAGGCAGCAGGATTGCTTGAGCCCGGGAGTTTGAGGTTGCTGTGAGCTAGGCTGACGCCATGGCACTCACTCTAGCCTGGGCAACAAAGTGAGACTCTGTCTCAAAAAAAAAAAATAAAAAATTAAAAAAAAAAAAAACACTTTCTGTTTTTAATATTATTTGCCTCACAACAACTTCTAAAACCTGTCCTTCTTAAGATAGTGGAATCTTCTGAGAAGTTTTGTTGTGAATAACATAATTTAATAAAGTCAACAGGACCCAAAGAGCTAATAAATTGCTCCAAGGACTCAAATGCAGTGCAGCCAAAAGAACTCAATTAAATGCCTTAGCTAAACTGGACTGCACTTTCAAACTGTAGGAAAACAACAAAATGAAAATTGAATTCTCAGGATAAAAATCACCTAAGCAATAACTTAACTCACCTTCGGTATAAAGAAATTCTCAAAACACAAATGACTGCATACTTTCCCTCCTGAGAGGTGTATTTATGAAAGGTATTAGTTATAACCCAATAAAGTTCACAAAAAGGATATGGAAAGATCTCAGTAGACACTCAAGTGGCTATTTCTAGTATTATTCATTACCCATTCATAACAACAAAGTTAGCACCACCACCTACCACATCAACTTCCACATCATTTTTCTGAGCTTGTCTGAACCTGACTCTGTCTGAGCCCCCTGGGAAGGCAACTAGTGGCCTGGATAATGCAGCCCAAAGTTTAAAGGTTACTAGCATACTGAGATAATCATCGCTATGTGTGAATTTTTTTTTTTTTTTCAGTAAAATCAAAATACCTCACTGGTGTCAGCTTTAGGACCACCAAAAAAAACTTGGGGCTGGGAATGGTACCTCATGCCTGTAATGACGGCACTTTGGGAGGTCAAAGTGGGAGGATGGATAGAGGCCAGGAGTTCAAAACCAGCCTGAGCAACATAGCAAGACACCATCTCTACAAAAAATTTAAAAACTTAGGCCAGGCGCAATGGCTCACGGCTGTAATCCTAGCACTCTGGGAGGCCAAGGCGGGAGGATTCTTTGAGCTCAGCAGTTCGAGACCAGCCTGAGCAAGAGTGAGACCCCGTCTCTACTAAAAAAAATAGAAAGAAATTAGCTGGAAAACTAAAAAAAAAAAAAAAAAAAAAAAAAAAAAAAAAAAAAAGTGTGTGTGTATATATATAAAATTAGCCAGGCATGGTGGCACATACCTATAGTTCCAGCTACCTGGGAGGCTGAGGCAGGAGGATCACTTAGCCCAGGAGTTTGAGGTTGATGTGAGCTAGGCTGACGTCACTCTAGCTGGGGCAACAGAGTGGGACTGTCTCAAAAAAAAACAATACAAAACTATCCAGGCATAGTGGTAAACACCTATAGTCCCAACTACTTCAGAGGCTGAGGTAGGATGATCACTTGAACCCAGGAGTTTGAGGCTACAGTGAGCTATGATCACCCCACTGTACTCCAGCCTGGACAAGAGAGCAAGACCCTGTCTCAGAAAAAGAAAAAGAAAAAAAAACTTGGGACCAGTAACAATGGCTCTTTGCACTATGGTATTAATATTTTTTAAAATGAGAGACTACATGAGAAATAAGACTTATCTTAATACTCATATTAGCAATGAAGTTTTAAAGTGCTTCAAAGTTATATGATGGTGACAGGAGGGGGAAAGGATGGGGTCAGGGAGGGGGGAAAAAAAGCATGACAGCATATAACTATCTGAAAAAGAAATAGTAAACACACAGGTTAAAACATGTTTATAGTTACTAACTGTTGCCAACACATAGTTACCACACCATATACTTGTCAGATTTCTCAACATGCAAAACAAAAAGGAGCCACCCCTTTATGAAGTACTTATCTGCTGACTTCTCCAAGAGAAAAAATGACTTTTCTGGAATGGGGGCAATTTAACTTCCTGTGCTCTCCCTTCGACTTTCAAAATCTTGGTAAAACTTTCAGCAAATTAAAGTTCTTCCAATTTCAAGGCTTTTCATGTTAAGTTGAATAAAAGTTGCATATTTTTAATATTGATAAATTACAAGATCAATTTTCTGTTTGCAAACTATATCTACATTTCAACTAGATTTTAAAATGCTTTTTAAAAGGCTAACTATAAAGTTTGCAAAAACAAGTAATACAGTAGACATGGCAGACATTCAACAAGTTATCAGAACTCCTAAAGAAAAAGCTTGAAAAAAATTATGAAGATAAATTCCTAGTAGTGCTACTGGAGAAAGATACAATGTTACTAATATGGAAACTGAAAAATATTCAAAATATTCTTAAAACAGTATCTCCCTCTAAAAATAAAGACGAAAAGCATTTACCAATACAGACACTACTGGTTCTTAAAAATGATAATCGCATAGGAGGCATTTCTATAAATAATTTTGTCCTGAATTCCAATAACTCTAACGTTTCAAACCACGTTTTGGTCTTGCCTTACCAACAACAAGCACATTTTTGGTGTCATTATATTGATACAAAGAGCTCTGCTATTTTATTTGCTTCTACTGCGAACTGTTGGTTTACACAGGTAAAGATCTAGAAAACTACCACACACACTTCATTTCCAATCATTAAAATAAAAATAAACAAAAAAGCATCTGTCATAGATAAGGTCCCAATGATTTTCTAATTTACAACAACAAATATTTTACGTTGTAGTTCAAAGCTACATACATATGTTCATTAATTTATTTGGATTCATATTCTATACATTTACTTAGGTTGAAAAGAGAAACCTCAGAAAATAAGCAACCAAGGGCGATGACACCATTCTATTTTAAGTTACTTAGGAAGGCTACAGTTCAAGAACTTTTGGAGGAAGAGAGAGTGTTCAAGACAATTCTCCAAGTAGTTAACAATTCGTGTTTTATCATTAACCCTAACCCTAGAATACATTATGGTGGGGGAGGAAGTGAAAATGATGAGGGGGGTTGAAACCCGACTTGAAAATGGACAGGCAGGCAAATTTACAAACCTTCAATTAAAGGAATTTTAAGATTAACTTCTCTCAAACGCCCTCACTCACTCCCCACACCCGCTTCCTCCTCTCCTCCGGGAGGTCTCTTAATGTGACTCATGACAAATTTTTTTTAAAAAATAAATAAATAAAAGACACACCCTCTGGGCTGAACTGACATAATCGCGCCCACCCCACCCTCCGCCGACACACACCCCGCTTTCCTCTCCCTTCTGCGGCTTCTCCCTGCGCCTCGTCCCTGCCCTTCCCTCTCCGCTCACTCTCGGGCGCAGAGGCGGCGCGGCGCGGCGCAGCCGGGGCTCCGGGACCCAAGCCGGCGAGCGGGAGCTGCCGGGCGCGACTCCGGGCCGAGCCCGCGGGAGGCGGACGGCAGGGGGGCGCCGGCGGCGGGCTCCGGCCCCCTCGCCCATTTTCCCTCTCGCCTCCACGGGCTCCGGCCGCCACAGCCACTTCCTGTGCCGCAGCCCGGCTCCCTCAGCCGGCCTCGCTCCCGCCGCGGCCGCGCCGGGCAGCCGCTGAGGCAGGGCAGTTCCCCACCCCGCCCCGCGGCCGGTCACTCGCGCGGCCGCCCCGGCTCCTCAGCCAGCCGGCGCCCGCCGCCGCCCGCGCCCGCGCTCCTCACCTGAATGTAGTTGTTTTCACAGTAGTCCGCCACCCGGGTCAGGTTCTGGTAACTCTCTATCAGCGCCCTCTTGCCAGACGGGATCTCCTCCTCTAGCAACATCTGCAGCTCTGCCATTTTCCACCCCTCTGCATCGCTTCCTCTCGCGTTAAAGAGACAGAGGCAGCAAGGTCCGCCGCGGCTCCGAGCACCTCACAGCCCGGATACAAACCGCCTACCCGCCCTCCCGCCTGGTATTGTGGGAGTGCACCTCCTCCTCTTCCTCCTCACTCGCTCCAGCCTCCCTCCACCCACTGCGCGCAGCCGCCTGAACCTCGTTCTCTCGCGAGCCTTCATGGCTCTCCTCGACCACGGGATTTTTTTTTTCCTTTGGCACGGTCTTCTGGGAATTGTAGTCTCTCATAGGCTAGCGTCCCGTCTAGGGCGCACGCGTCCAGAGAGCCCCCGAAAGCGACGGGGAGGGGCGCCGTGAAGAACGCCCACGGAAGGTGGCCGTGTTAAGACCGCGGTTTCCTCACAGTTCCGGAAGATGGCGCCACCGGGTGACAGTGGGGAATGAAATCGTTTGCCGAGAAACCTGTGTAAGTAGGCAGAACTTGGTTAATTAGGAAGTATCAGTGAATCTGCGACATCCATTCAGATACGGACTAAAAAGGGGTAGAATACGGAAAACTCCAAATCTTTATTTCCTCTGTCTTCTTAGCGATAACGCTACTCAGGCTTTACTTTGTAAACTTCCGCCCCCATGAATGAATTTTAATTCATTTAAAATTTAGCGAACATTTGTTGATTGCCAGCTGTGTACCAACCCTTGTACTACACATTGGGCGTACAAGTTGTGTAAGAATACTCTGTACCCTTAAAGACTCGCAGTTTTAACATAAACACTCAAAATTTTTAGTTCTTTCCTGTCTTAATCTCTTTTTTCTCTGAATTTCCTTTGGATATATCTTCTTACGCTTTTTAAGTCATGTGCACATATTTCTCTTGTTTGTGCACGGTCATTTTTGTTTTCTTTATTTATCATCAAATGCTTTGGAAGAGTCTCAAAAGGCCCTGTATTTCAAGCTTTTCACTTCAACAGGAATATTAAATACTTTCACATAATGTGCTATGAAAAGTGGTGTACAAAGTCTGAAAAGGAAACTAAAGATCACTTTAAAGTCCATATTTTTATTTCTCTCCATGAAATCATTTGGAATCATAATAACTATAGGAATAACAACATTACTCAACCAAATTAAAAAATTGCCACAAACAGGTATTTATTCAATATTGCCTTTACTGGGGGTCGTAAAATGTTCAACCTCTAAAAGGAAAAACTTAAGTCTCTTAAATAAAAGAAGGAACTTCTCCTTGCCACCAGATTCTCCATCAAGGACTATAGTGCCTATAAATCAATAAATGGATTACTTTCCATAATATCTGGAATAGGTATAATAGTCACCGTTTAATATTTATCATTAATCCAAACATGATTTAATACAAGTCAGTAAGATATATTCTTGATCTTGGTATCTACATGAGCCAGGTTTAACTATGGAAATCACGAAATTACATATATCCATATATTTATACATTTCAACAACAATGGGAGAGTGATTAGGAAAGTCATACTGCTTTACTATTTGCAAAGTATTGTGAATTTCTTTAATAATCATAACTCTGAGAGATAAATAATGTAAACATTATTTTCTTTCTTTACCAAAGAAGGAAATTTAAGGTTGGACAGATTCAGGGATTTAGTTAAAGGCACTGAAAATAGCGGTCAAGTTCCTAGGTCAGTGATCTTGCCATTATCCAGAGAATAGTGCAACTGTATACAAATATTTGTGGTTCATATAAAGTCCACTTCAAGAAGTTATCCTTCATACCTTTAAGGTGATTGAATTAAGTATGCTACCCTTTGTATTTTTATCTTAAAAGAAGCCTAGTTTCCAGTCTAGGGGCTGTAATCCCAGCTATTCAAGAGGCTGAGGTAGGAGGATTGCTTGAGGCCAGGAGTTCCAGGCCAGCCTGGGCAACATAAGGAAACTCTGTCTCTATTTAAAAAAAACACAAAAAACAAACAAACAAACAAACTAGTTTCCCTGATAATTACGGTATGTAATCAAGCATTACTTCTTTATTTAAAATCAAATGGGCTGGCCGGGCGTGGTGGCTCAAGCCTGTAATCCTAGCTCTCTGGGAGGCCGAGGTGGGCGGATCCTTTGAGCTCAGGAGTTTGAGACCAGCCTGAGCAAGAGCCAGACCCCATCTCTACTATAAATAGAAAGAAATTAATTGGCCAACTAAAATATATATAGAAAAAATTAGCCGGGCATGGTGGCACATGCCTGTAGTCCCAGCTACTTGGGAGGCTGAGGCAGCAGGATTGCTTGAGCCCAGGAGTTTGAGGTTGCTGTGAGCTAGGCTGATGCCATGGCACTCACTCTAGCCTGGGCAATAAAGTGAAACTCTGTCTCAAAAAAAATAAAAATAAAAAAAAAATAAAATAAAATAAAATGGGCTGTGTGGAGATAAAACCATAAAACACAGCACCATACGCTGAACAATAGCTTTCAATATTTTTTTGATACAATTCAAAATAAGAAATAAGATTATACAATGACTCAGAACATATATATATAATATATATAGATATAAAAGTTTCACAAAACTAAACATGATACACTCTGATACGTCCTATTCTATTTCATTTTATTTAATGCTAGTAAAGACCACTAAATTGATTTCATGATCTACAAAAAATAAGAGAGTCATATCCTCATACCTCTAAAAATAACTCTCAACCTAGAATTTAAATGCAACTAAATGTTGTTTGAAGGATGATCATGTTTTAGACATACAGGATAGTTTACCACCCTATATGTCTGAACCATGATCATCTTGGTTAAAAAAAGAATCAGAATGAAAGTGTGAAATATAAGAAATAATGGGCCGGGCACGGTGGCTCACGCCTGTAATCCTAGCACTCTGGGAGGCCGAGGCGGGCGGATTGCTCAAGGTCGGGAGTTCGAAACCAGCCTGAGCGAGACCCTGTCTCTACCAAAAATAGAAAGAAATTAATTGGCCAACTAAAATATATATATACAAAAAAATTAGCCGGGCATGGTGGCGCATGTCTGTAGTCCCAGCTACTTGGGAGGCTGAGGCAGTAGGATCACTGAGCCCAGGAGTTTGAGGTTGCTGTGAGCCAGGCTGATGCCACGGCACTCACTCTAGCCTGGGCAACAAAGTGAGACTCTGTCTCAAAAAAAAAAAAAAAAAAAGAAATAATGAAAACAGTGAATCAAATTGGTGAATTTGATTACCTATGGCTTAACAAAATAATTTTTTCAAGTTAAAAAAATAAAATATCTGAAGTTTTTAAATATATGTTAAAAAATATAATCCAGCTTATAAGAGACACCTATAAGACAAAACCATCCTTGAAATAAAAGGATGGAAAAATATTTACCAGGGAATTATAATCCTGAAGAAAACTGTTATAGCAATAATAATACCAAGTTAATTAGAATCAAGGCCAAAAAAAAAAGAAAGAATAGAGGGATATTCAATAATAAAAATAATTCATCAATAAAATATGATTATAATAACTTCTTAGCAGTAAATATCACAGCCTCTCAATAAAGCAAAAACTTTACAAAGAAAAATTAATATATCAACAGGTATAAATGGAAGATTTTAACACATCCCTATCAGAGACCAAAGAAGCAAGCAGAAAAGTCAAGCTATAAATGTTTGAATGGTAAAATTAACAAAGGTACAAATGATCATTATTAGAAATGAAAAAGAGGGAATAGCACAAGTTACAATATGAAAAAAGAAGAAATTTTCAGCCAGTAGTAACTAGGTTGAGTAACACATAGCAATTCTATCTGTACTTCCTATCTTCTTTGGTGACTATCTGTTCAAATCTTTTTGCTTGTTTTAAAAAACTATTTGGCATCTTATTATTTAAGAGTTCTTCATACAATTCCTTTATCAAGATACTTGTTTTGCAGATTTCTGCACTTTTTTTCAGTTTAACTGGTTGAATGGGAGGAGAGAGACACAAATTATGTTTCTACACAAATTTGGGCAGTGATGTGGGTTTCTTTTGTTTGTTTGTTTCTCTTTTTTTTTTTCTTTAACTTCTATATTCAATGGCAGCAAGTAGGTTTTAAATTATCTTCTAAAAGAAATTTTAATTTGAGAGTCAAAATCCCTTGCCATCCTACATTGAAATGGGTCATAAACCTAAATGAAAGAGAGAAAACCATGAAATTTCTGGAATAAAACAGGAGAAAATCTTACTGCACTTTGGTTAAGCAAAGATTAAATAGGACATAAAAACATGAAATGAGAAATAAAAAATGATAAATTGGTCTCAGTAAAATTTAAAACATTTGATTTCAAAAACACTAGTAAGAAAATGGAAGGGCACCATGAACAGCAGTCTCCAGTGACACTTGCACAAGTGCCAGAGTTTTTGCAAAGGGTAGAACTGCAGATCTCACTGAAGAACCATGCCCCTAAGGAGGACAGTCAGTTCTTGGGTACTATCCGGCTTAAGTCCACTCTCTGCCCCAACTCCTCCGTACATGTCCTGGGGTACGAGCAGCCTGCAACAATGCCAAGGCTATGGATATCCCCCACCTGGATATCTAGGCGCTGAAAAAACTCAACAAAAATAAAAAGCTAGTCAAGAAGCTGAATGAGAAGTATGATATTTTGGCCTCAGAGTCTCTGATCAAACAGAGGTAAAGTCCATAATCAAGTTCCAGATGGGCCGGGCACGGTGGCTCACGCCTGTAATCCTAGCACTCTGGAAGGCCGAGGCAGGTGGATTGCTCAAGATCAGGAGTTTGAAACCAGCCTGAGCAAGAGCAAGACCCCGTCTCTACTATAAATAGAAATAAATTAATTGGCCAACTAATATATATAGAAAACATTGGCCGGGCATGGTGGTGCATGCCTGTGGTCCCAGCTATTCAGGAGGCTGAGGCAGGAGGATCGCGTGAGCCCAGGAGATTGAGGTTACTATGAGCTAGGCTGACGCCATGGCACTCACTCTAGTCTAGGCAACAAAGCGAGACTCTGTCTCAAAACAAACAAACAAACAAAAAGTTCCAGATGAATGTGCTGTGTCTGTCAGTGGCTGTTGGCCACGTAAAAATGACAGATGATGAGCTTGTGTACAACATCCACTAGGCTATCAACTTTTTCGTGTCATTGCTCAAGAATTGGCTTTACACATCAAGAGCACAATGGACAAGCTCCAGTGGCTGCACTAAGACACATCCTAATCCTAGTGACAAAAAAAAAAGAGAGAGAGAGAGAGACAGAGGAGGAGGAGGAGAAGTAGTAGTAGTGGTGGCAAAACACAACCTGGGAGAAAATATTTGCAAAACAAATATCTTGATAAAGGAATTTTATAAAGAATTCTTAAATTCAATAATAAAATGCCAAACCAGTTTTTTTTTTTTTTTTTTTTTTTTTTTTTTTTGAGACAGAGTCTCACTTTATTGCCCAGGCTAGAGTGAGTGCCGTGGCGTCAGCCTAGCTCACAGCAACCTCAAACTCCTGGGCTCAAGCAATCCTGCTGCCTCAGCCTCCCAAGTAGCTGGGACTACAGGCATGTGCCACCATGCCCGGCTAATTTTTTCTATATATATTAGTTGGCCAATTAATTTCTTTCTGTTTATAGTAGAGATGGGGTCTCGCTCTTGCTCAGGCTGGTCTCAAACTCCTGAGCTCAAAGGATCCGCCCACCTCGGCCTCCCAAAGAGCTAGGATTACAGGCTTGAGCCACCGCGCCCGGCCGCCAAACCAGTTTTTTAAAACAAGCAAAAACAATTGAATAGATATTTCACCAAAGAAGACAGACATTGGCAAATAAACACACACAAAAAAGATGCTTAACACCATTAGTCATTAAGTAAATACAAATTAAAACCACAACAAGATACCACAACACACCCTGTAGAATGGCTAAAATTTAAAAGATTAATAATACTAGTATTGTGAAGGATGGGGAGCAACTGCAACTCTCACATAAGAGCTCAAAATGTTAAGGCCACTTTGGTTATATAGTTTCTTTTTTTTTTTTGAGACAGAGTCTCACTTTGTTGCCCAGGCTAGAGTGAGTGCCGTGGCGTCAGCCTAGCTCACAGCAACCTCAAACTCCTGGGCTCAAGCAATCCTCCTGCCTCAGCCTTCCGAGTAGCTGGGACTACAGGCATGCGCCACCATGCCCGGCTAATTTTTTATATATATATTAATTGGCCAATTAATTTCTTTCTATTTATAGTAGAGATGGCGTCTTGCTCTTGCTCAGGCTGGTTTCGAACTGACCTCGAGCAATCCGCCCACCTCAGCCTCCCAGAGTGCAAGGCGTGAGCCACCAGGCCTGGCCCACTTTGGTTATATAGTTTCTTATAAAGATAAACACACACTTATGATCTTGGCATTTCACTCCTAGGTATTTACCCAAGAAAAATGAAAACATATATCTACATAGAGACTTATAAACAAATGTTCAGAGCAGCATTATTGAAAATAGACAAAACCTGGCTGGGCCCGGTGGCTCATGCCTGTAATCCTAGCACTCTGGGAGGCCGAAAAGGGAGGCTGAGGCAGGAGGATCGCTTTGAGCCCAGGAGTTTGAGGTTGCTGTGAGCTAGGCTGACACCATGGCACTCACTCTAGCCTGGGCAACAAAGTGAGACTCTGTCTCAAAAAAAAAAAAAAAAATTACATGTCTTTGTTTTCGACATATGAAGAAAAGTCACATCATCCTAAAGGATAGGGCACAACTTGTGTTTCCAAGTAATAAAGGTGACTAAATGGTCAAGAGTTAACATTAAGAATCACAGGTAAACGTGAAAATAAATTAACAGTGTTACGCTAATGTTTTAAAGTCCAACATCTCTCCCATAATGTGCATTTTTATACTCCTTATTTAGTATTTTTCTGTGGGTTTTTTTCAAATAAATTAGAAGGAAATGCCTTTCAAAGAAATCCCAACAGAATAAAGAGTAACAGTATTTGTATTACACTTAGTGATGTATTCCTAGGGTTCAAATTATAAAACAGCCCTTGTACATTTCATTTCATTTCATGGATGTCTAGTTAGGCTAATCAATTTTGTCAAGAAAAACAATTTGTAACTGCAAATGCTGCACATATCCATGAAGAGAAATTGAAGTTTCTTATATTTCATCTGAAATAGCAGATTGCTGACAATCATAAAGTCCTTTCAAGGGATTAAGAGATGTGCCAGGCAAAATCATAATTTGGACTATTTTGGTACATAATTGCTGATCTTGTTGTCTGGCACACAAAGAGTGAGACTGCATACTTAGAAAACCTCAGACTTTCACAACGTTAATTCCCAACATGGCATCCCCGGACACTAAATAGAAAGTAGTTGGTCAACAAACCAGAATGTAGAGTAGCAACATGATATAGTGGAAAGTAACCGGGGGTCTCACACTCCCTGCACTCCATACCACCACCAGCACCACCACTATGTGATGAAGGTGACACGATCACCTTCTCCTCTTCACAAAACAGGGGAGGGAGAAATGTATTAATATTACTCTGCTAGAACTGCTATAAAAAAAGTACCACAGACTGGGTGGCCTAAATAACAGAATTTTTTTCTTTTCTTTCTTTCTTTTTCTTTTTTTATTAGAAAGATGGGGTCTCCCTATCTTGCCCAGGCTGGACTTGAACTCCAGGGCTCAAAGGATCCTCCTGCCTCAGCCTCCTGAGTAGCTGGAACTACTGGTGTGTGTTATCACACCCAGCTAAATAACAGAAGTTTATTTTTCACAATTCTGGAGACTGGAAGTTCATATTCCTACCAGCAGTCTCTTCAAAGCCATCTAGGCTTTTTCTAGCATGTACCTCAAAACTCCTCCACCGGCCGGGTGCAGTGGCTCACGCCTGTAATCCTAGCACTCTGGAAGGCTGAGGTGGGTGGATTGCTGGAGGTCGGGAGTTCAAAACCAGCCTGAGCAACAGCGACACCCCGTCTCTACTAAAAATAGAAACAAATTAATTGGCCAACTAATACACATAGAAAAAATTAGCCGGGCATGGTGGCGTGTGCCTGTAGTCCCAGCTACTCGGGAGGCTGAGGCAGCAGGATCGCTTGAGCCCAGGAGTTTGAGGTTGCCGTGAGCTAGGCTGATGCCATAGCACTCACTCTAGCCTGGGCGACAAAGCGAGACTCTGTCTCAAAAAAAAAAAGAAAAAAATCTCCTCCACCTTCTACCCATAAGTCAGTTCCAATGTCACTTCCATGTTTGTAGTATTTGTTACAGCAGCTCCTCGCTTCACAATACAGAAATCTGTACTAGTCTGCCAGGGCTGCCTATAACAAAACACCTCAGACTGGGTGCTTAAACAACAAATATTTATTTCTCACAGTTGTGGAAGCTAACAGTCCAAGATCAAGGTGTTGGCAGGTTTCATTTCTCCTGAGGCCTCTCCTTGCTTTGTCAATGGCCGTCTTCTTGCTGTGTCTTCACAGGGCCTGTCCTCTGTGCACCCATATCCCTGACATTTCTTCTTCTTATGAGGACACCAGTCATCTTGGATTAGAGCCCCAGTCTAATGGCCTCATTTTAACTTACTTCTTTAAGGGTACTGGGGGTTAGGGTTTCAACACATGAATTTTGGAAGACACAATTCAGTCCACAGAAAGGACTGACATTCTAGGATTCTACAACCCTCAATTATTTCCTCTTAGCTTCTTTTTGAGTTAATGTTACCATTCAGGAATCCCCCAGAAAGAGAAGGAAGATTAATGGAGCACTATGATTTGTTTAGCAAAGCCCACACAAGGCAAGAGGATTTCAGGAGACAGATAAATTATGACTCTTCCTTCAAATTTTATTATAATTGATGGTAGATATCCTTTTATTCACAGTCATGATTTTTGTAACAGAAAAGACCTACAGACCAGTTTTCAAGCAGATCTGATTATTAATTTAGCATAGGGGAAAAGATCTTTTTTAGTTAGCTTAAGCCAAACCACTGCAGAATGCCAGGGTTATTTTATTGTGGAGCAAGCTGTTATCATGAAATAATTTAAAATTAGCAATGTCTAAAAATGCAAGGTGGGGTCCTAGGAGAAAAATAAAGCCTTTCAGTGAAATTTCATATTGGGTTTTTCTTCTATTCCAGAAGCTGCAATATTTGCAGTATGATTTCAGTTATTCTCTTGTTAATTTTAATCAACATTTCCTCCTCCACCTCCCTTTCTCAACTTCAGGAAGATACTGTAAGCATTTGTAACAAACCGAGCAGATTCTGGAGCAGTTAACCTGGCCAGCAGTAACAAGTACCTCATTCTCTGAACCTAGTGATGAACTGGGAGCCGGTGATGTCTTTTCTGAATTTTCTCCCTCCAGTCCTTCCAAAAATTTTATAAATCCCTTATTGTTTGAAATATCTAGAGTAATTTCCCTTTTCCTGACTGAACTCTGACAAATACAACTAAACAGAACACATTTAAAAGTTCTTGGCTGGGTGCGGTGGCTCACGCCTGTAATCCTAGCACTCTGGGAGGCCAAGGCGGGTGGATTGCTTGAGGTAAGGAGTTCGAAACCACCTTGAGTAAGAGTGAGACCCCGTCTCTACTATAAATAGAAAGAAATTAATTGGCCAATTAATATGTATAGAAAAAATTAGCTGGGCATGTAGTCCCAGCTACTTGGGAGGCTGAGGCAGCAGAATTGCTTGAGCCTAAGAGTTTGAGGTTGCTGTGAGCTAGGCTGATGTCACGGCACTCACTCTAGCCTGGGCAACAAAGTGAGACTCTGTCTCAAAAAAAAACAAAAAAAAAAGTTCTATGTAGCCAGGGCATGGTAGTTCACGACTGTAATCCTAGCATTCTGGGAGGCTGAGATGGGAAGATTGCTTAAGCTCAAGAATTGGAGACCATTCTGATCACATTCCGGTAAAAAAAAAAAAAAAAAAAAAAAAAAGAATTGGAGACCAGCCTGAGCAAAAGGAAGACCCTGTCTCTACAAAAAATAGAAAAATTAGCTGGGCCTAGTTGCGTGTGCCTGTAGTCCCAGCTACTCGGGAGGCTGAGGCAGGAGGATCACTTGAAGCCAGAAGTTTGATGTTACAGTGAGCTATGATGATGCCACGGCACTAGGTGGGGTGACAGAGTGAGACTCTGTCTCGAACAAACAAAAAAAAAATACTACATAGTCCCAGCTACTCCGGAGGCTGAGGCAGGAGGACTGCCAGAGCCAAGGAGTTCAGGGCTGTAGTGTTCTCTGACGATGCCTGTGAATAGCCACTGCACTTTATCCTGAGCCACATAGTGAGATGCCATTTCCCCCCCAAAAAAAGTTCCAAAGACAAATGACAATCCATGTAAAGTTAGTATTTCTTTAGTTGGAAGTTACAGCAAACAATTCAAGCTAGTAATAATGAGGGACAAGGGAGAAAAAAAGAAAAAGATTTCTTTTATGAAAATTCAGACTTTAAATCACAGAACCCAAAAATAGAAATGCAATCAATTCTAAGAAAGTACTGGAACAATCCTTTGTAAGGCCAGCAGGAATCCAGAGAGTATTGTCAATTAATGTCTTGTTTGTTTGCCAAAAGACTTTCTTTGCTGCCCATTCTAAATGGTGGAGAGCACGGCAAATTTAGCTCCCAGGTTTTTCCTCGGCAAATTTAGCTCCCAGGTTTTTCCTCTACTTCATTCAAGAAGCCCAATCTGAGATTGAAATCCTTCAGTTCCAAACCCATATTCCTCAAAAAGAAAATATGATTAGTCCAACTTGAATTTCATCTTTTTCCACTCATTGCCTTTGGCAGTAGAGGCATGTGCAAGCAGCAGTGGCAGAACGGTTTGAACCAAACTGAGGTTGGCGTGGGAAGTTTCTGGAGAGAGTAGATTAAAAAAAAAAAAAGTGTCAGGTGTCCACTACAGCTGGGGAAATTTTGCAATATGTATACATGATACCTGGGTCCCATCCAGGATGACTGTGTATAATTATGCCAGTTACACACGGTGCACCAAGTTGAAAGTCCCCGTGTGGGCTGCATTCACTCAGAGGAAGAGCTGCCTTTTTAAAATTAGCAAAAAAGTGTTTCATGGGCTTTCGTGAGGCGGCTCTAGTAATCCTTTTAAAACTATGTTAATGTGCTTTCCTTTTTCCTACTCCATCAGATGTGATTTAATCTTTTTGGTGTTTTGTTTTCTCTTAATTCTGAAACAACAGTTTGCTCTGGAGAGAATGGCAGAAAGGAAGAAAGAGTCAATTTTCAGATTTTACATAGCAAAATAGAATTTAAAACCTATAGTGGCCAGGCGTGGTGGCTCATGCCTGTAATCCTAGCACTCTGGAAGGCTGAGGTGGGCGGATCACTCAAGGCCAGGAGTTCAAAACCACCCTGAGGAAGAGCGAGACCCTGTCTCTACTATAAATAGAAAGAAATTAATTGGAGAACTAAAAATATATAGAAAAAATTAGCCGGGCATGGTGGCGCATGCCTGTAGTCCCAGCTACTCGGGAGGCTGAGGCAGGACGATCACTTAAGCCCAGGAGTTTGAGGTTGCTGTGAGGTAGGCTTGTGCCACAGCACTCTAGCCCAGGCAAGAGAGTGAGACTCTGACTCAATAAATAAATAAATAAATAAATAAAAACCTATAGGCCGGGCAGTGCCGTGGCTCACACCTGTAATCCTAGCACTCTGGGAGGCTGAGGTGGGCAGATTGCTCGAGGTCAGGAGTTCAAAACCAGCCTGAGCAAGAGCGAGACCCTGTCTCTACTATAAATAGAAAGAAATTAATTGGCCAACTAATATATATAGAAAAAATTAGCCGGGCATGGTGGCACATGCCTGTAGTCTCAGCTACTTGGGAGGCTGAGGCAATAGGATTGCTTGAGCCCAGGAGTTTGAGGTTGCTGTGAGCTAGGCTGATGCGACGGCACTCACTCTAGCCTGGGCAACAAAGTGAGACTCTGTCTCAAAAAAAAAAAAAAAAAACCTATAGTGAGAAAATAGTCTGGAAAGTCAGGCTTTATTGTGAGAAAGGGATGTTGAAATTTTAAAACCATCCTTTCATATATTAAAAGCAGAGCTTAGATGTTGGAAAATTGAGTTTTATAGTAAGCTAGTGTATAGAGAGGATCCAAGTCGTGAGAAGGAACTGCAGAGCAATTCCAAGACTCAGGGAAAGACAAGCAAAAGAGGAAAAAGGGGCAGACCTGAGGGTTCAGGTTCATGCTCTAGGAAGAAACATCCATTAGATTTGGGGACGCTCAGGCTACTGTTACTTTCTCCTGACTTCTCAGTGCATAAAACAAGAAATGGAAAGCCTCTTAGGAAACACTTTCCATTCAGCAAAGGGCAGAGAAACATGACTGTACCCAAGTGCTAGTTTAGAAAAATGATTGAGGAGATTTCTAGGCAAATGGGCCCAAGATAGTGCCTTCCTTCCCTAATATTTATTTATTTATTTACTTTTTTTTTCTTTTGAGATAGAGTCTCGCTTTGTTGCCTAGGCTAGAGTGAGTGCCATGGCGTCAGCCTAGCTCACAGCAACCTCAAACTCCTGGGCTCAAGCATTCCTACTGCCTCAGCCTCCCGAGTAGCTGGGACTATAGGCATGTGCCACCATGCCCGGCTAATTTTTTCTATATATATTAGTTGGCCAATTAATTTCTCTCTATTTATAGTAGAGACGGGGTCTCGCTCTTGCTCAGGCTGGTTTCGAACTCCTGACCTTGAGCAATCCACCCGCCTCGGCCTTCCAGAGTGCTAGGATTACAGGCGTGAGCCACCGCGCCCAGCCCC
Source organism: Mirza zaza (assembly GCA_008750895.1). Taxonomy (NCBI): domain Eukaryota; kingdom Metazoa; phylum Chordata; class Mammalia; order Primates; family Cheirogaleidae; genus Mirza; species Mirza zaza. Next base: position 58,863 of record VSMD01013603.1, on the reverse strand, counting down.
TTCCCTAATATTAATAACTGCAGATCTTTGTAAAAAAAATCCAAAATTTACACAAGCCTCAGTGAGCATGTGAAAATGCTAAGAGAACTGAAATTCCAAAGGAGGCCTGGGGTTAAAAATAAAAGGTGCATGTTACAGGGACCTTACAACCAGAGACCAAGGCAGGAACAGGAACCAAGAATTTACCAGCTGATGTTGACAGAGTGCCTAAAGCAATCATGCTGGACAAGGCACACATCTGTGGCCTCTAGGACTGATGTTAAGACCCAGAATAGCCAAGCGACATTGTGCTGCAGTCTTTTACTTGACACAGCAGACAGCACAAGAACTAAAGCTTCTCTCTCAGCCTTCTTTGAGGATGCATGGAACTTCCCCCCAGCCAATGCCATTTGGGAAGGAGGATTGGGAGGGGAGGCATTTTCAAAGTACAAAGGCTGCCTGGTAGAAGTTTAGACTTTGAATACATTGATTATCTACCAAAAATAAATTGGCATGAACTGAAAGAGACTGTGTTTAAACAGAAGACTGAATGACTTTTCCCTGGCAATATAAATGGTTTTTCTTGTACTCACCCAGACTAGGGCTTGAGAACAAGATAAATTATAAATATAATACAATTTTTTTGCATCCGAAACATAGTTTATAAGTTTTGACCTCACTGCATATGGAGAGAGAGAGGATTATTATTCCTTTGGGAAAGCTGTATATTATGATTTGGCCAGGCACGGTGGCTCATGCCTGTAATCGTAACACTTTGGTAGACTAAGGCACTGCACCCAGCCATAAATCATATATAGTCTTCTGCCTTCTTGCTTTTTTTGTTCATTTAACCATGTATGCTGGAGATCGTTCCATATTAAACATTAAAAAAACCTTCCCCATTATTCTTTATGGTATTCCACTGAAATCATCGGTCACAATTATACAGTCAAGTCCTACGTGGAAGAACATTTAAATTGTTTTCACTCTTTGGCTATCACCACAATACTGCAATGAATAGTTTTTATTTTACATGAGGAAATCTAACCCCATATGTTATTAAAACATATTTAAATGTTTCTGGAATTAGAATGGCTTGGTAGCATATAAATAAATAAAGAGATAAGTGAAAAATAATAGACAGTCTAGAAATAGGCCCCAAAATATAGGGGAACTAGTATTTTCTTTTTCTGAGGGCAATTCCATTTACTCTGTTTGGAACACACTAGCCTATTGCAAGCAAGAAAAACATTCAGTCTCTGAAGGAAAACAGTCCAACCTTTTAGTTCTGACTAATCCCTGGTTGGAAATAGTTTACTGAATTTGACTTTATTGAAATAAACACGAAGTCTCGAGTTACCAAAAAATATGATTTGCATTGCAAAATTAATTTTTATGCATTAGAATTTCTCCCTTTCCTGCTGTTTCCAGACTTTACAAAAGCATGTATCTTTATAAAGCTGATTTTTGCTATTATGGAAAAATATGCATAACATGAAATTTACCATTTTAACCATTTTTAAGTATACAGTTCAGTAGCATTGAGCATATGCACACTGTTATGCAACCATCACCACCATCAAGCTCCAGAACTTTTTCATCTTCCCAAAGTGAAAGTCAGTACCCATTTAAAAATAACTCCACATTCTCTTCCCCTGTAGTCCCTGACAACCACCACTCTACTTTCTGTCTCTGTTATTAATAATTTGACTACTCTACCTCATGTAAGCAGAATCATACATATTTGTGCCTTCGTGACTGGCTTATGTCACTTAGCATCATTTCTTCAAGGTTCATTAATGTTGTAGTATGTGTCTTTGGAAGAATGTTTATTCAAGTCCTTTGGCCATTTTTTCATCTCTTTTTTTTTCATTGTTTGTTGTGGGAATTAGGAATTTTAAGGTGGCATTTTAAATCAGTGGAGAAAAGATGGATTATTCAATAAGCAATGTGGGACAATTGGGTAACAACCTACAAAATTAAAAATTATTACATTTTCATATTTATATTATAAAGGTAAATAAAGTATTCAGATAAAAATAAAGGCCTTTCATCTACTATAATCAGTCCCTCCATCCACCAAGGCAAACATAAGTATAAATTTAGTGTTTATCTTTCTATCTATCGAAAAATAATTTTACATATTAAGTTTGTATAAGTAAACAATTTATACAAACCACAAATTGATTTTTTTCATTTAACATTATATTCTTAAGATTCGTATATCTAATTTAGCTCAATACTTTTAATTGCTGTTTATGATTTCATTGTTAAGATATTCTACATTTTATTCATCCATTTTTTTTATTTATCCATTTATTCCTTGAAGATAGTTTGGTTGTTTCACACTGTTTACTATTACAAACAACCCTCTGATGACGATCCTTATACTTGTCTCCTTATACACATGGATGATATTTTTCTAGAATATATGCTAGAAAGGGAAATTGCTTCATTATTACGTATGTATATTTCAATTTTTTCTAGAAAATGCAAATTTGGTCTCCAGTAGCTTGTATCAATTTACATTCTTAGTAGGAGTGTAAGAGTTCTGTATGTTCATATTCTTACCAGTATTTGACATTGTCAGACATAAAACTATTTGCAGGACTGATAAATACAAAATGGTATTTCATTATCATTTTAATTTCCATTTCCCTAATTACCACTGAGACTGGGCATCTTCTCATTAGTTTGTTGGCCACTGATTTTTCCTCTTCTGTTACATGCCAGTGCTTGTCCCTTACCCATTTTTCTATTGAGTTTTTTTGTCCTTTGTTTTTTTTTTCTTTTTTTGAGACAGAGTCTTGCTTTGTTGCCCAGGCTAGAGTGAGTGCCATGGCATCAACCTAGCTCACAGAAACTTCAAACTCTGGGCTCAAAGGATCCTTCTGCCTCAGCCTCCCAGGTAACTGAGACCACAGGCATGTGACACCATGCCCGGCTATTTTTTCTATATATTTTTAATTGGCCAATTAATTTCTTTCCATTTTTAGTAGAGACCGGGGTCTCATTCTTGCTCAGGCTGGTCTCGAACTCCTGACCTTGCGCAATCCGCCCGCCTCGGCCTCCCATAGTACTAGGATTACAGGTGTGAGCCACCGAGCCCGGCCTAATGACTATATGATTTTAAATGCTAATGATTTTAAAGATGTATTTTACACATTAGATCCTTAACCCATGTAGAATTTATTTTCTGTATGTCTTAGGTATCTCATTAGCTCTGCTTTCTATATGGAATTATCCCATTAGCTTTTTTTTTTTTTTTTGAGACGGAGTCTCACTTTGTTGCCCAGGCTAGAGTGAGTGCCATGGCGTCAGCCTAGCTCACAGCAACCTCAAACTCCTGGGCTCAAGCAAATCCTACTGCCTCAGCCTCCGGAGTAGCTGGGAATACAGGCATGCACCACCATGCCTGGCTAATTTTTTCTGTATATATTAGTTGGTCAATTAATTTCTTTCTATTTATACTAGAGATGGGGTTTCCCTCTTGCTCAGGCTGGTTTTGAACTCCTGACCTCGAGCAGTCCTCCCACCTCGGCCTCCCAGAGAGCTAGGATTATAGGCATGAGCCACTGCGCCCGGCCTTTTCCCCACTAATTTTTTTTCTCCACAAATAGTGCCAATCTTCTCTGGGTTCTATTTTCTGTTCCAATAAATGAAATAGCCTTTCTTTAGCAACTGTCATACTGTTATTAATTACTAATGATTCATAATTATGATATTTGGCAGGGCCAATCCTTTGTGACAGAGACTGCTATTTGTCCATGAAGCCCAGTTTTCTTTTTCTCCTGAAATTTAGCTAGACTATATTTCTCCGTCTTGCTTGAAGTTAAGTTGGGCCAATGAAATGTTGGTAGAAAATTATGTTTGCCTTTTCTAGACTTGGCTCCTAAACATGTCCATGCCACCTCTCTCACCTTTTCTTCTGGCTCGAAGCAGTAGATCCAGTGAGGACTCTGAAGCCCTGTGGGATAATGGAGCCACCCAGATGGAAAGACACTACGTTTCTGTTTCTGGATAACTGAATGGAGCAGTGTCCCCTTCTCCCTTTCCCTTCTTCCACTGACTAGTTTTGGATTGTGATGTGTGACAGCTCAACTTTACATTGTGTTAAGTCTCTGAGATATTGCAGTTGTTGATTATAGCAGTTAGCCCTCCCTGACTAATATATCCTACTACCATGGTCTTTTTAGAATCATCTTGCCTATTCTGGGCCTTTCTGTAGGTTTTTAGAGCCAGTTTATACATTTTCTGAGTCCTGTAAGGATCTTAATTGGAGTTGTATTTGTGGATTAATTTGGGAAGAATTGGGACTTTTATAATACTGGGTAAAATTGTTATCTCCATTTATTGAGGTCTTTTATGTCCATTAATAATATTTTATAATTTTTCCTCCACAAAGATTTTTTTTTTTTTTTTTTTTTTTGAGACAGAGTCTTGCTCTGTTGCCCAGGCTAGAATGAGTGCCGTGGCGTCAGCGTAGCTCACAGCAACCTCAAACTCCTGGGCTCAAGCGATCCTGCTGCCTCAGCCTCCCAAGTAGCTGGGACTACAGGCATGTGCCACCATGCCCAGCTAATTTTTTCTATATATATTAGTTGGCCAATTAATTTGTTTCTATTTTTAGTAGAGACAGGGTATCGCTCTCTCGCTCTTGCTCAGGCTGGTTTCGAACTCCTGACCTTGAGTGATCAGCCCGCCTTGGCCTCCAGAGTGCTAGGATTACAGGTGTGAGCCACCGAGCCTGGCAAAGATCTTAAATATCTTTTTTTTTGTTTGTTTCTAGTATTTTGGAATTACTGCTACTGTAAATGCAGTTTTTTTCTATCACATTTTCTAATTGATTACTGTTTGTTTAAAGAATCACTATTAATATTTAATTGATCTTATATTCAGCAACCTTGCTAAACTCTTTCATTAGTTATAATAATTGTAGCTTCCCTTGAATTTTCTATGTGGACAACACATCATTTACAGATAACAAAATGGTTAGCTTTTCTTTCCTGCTTCTTATATCTCATTCATTTTCTTTTGTCTTAATGTGTTGGCTAAGACTATATACCATTTAAAAGTTTGTAGTTTTGCTTTTTATGTATAAATCTTTAATTTATATGGAGTTGATTTTTGTATTTCAATATTCAAATAGGAAACTATAGCCCTGAATCCCTTAGGGGGTTCAGTTTGTCCTCACTCTTTCCAGCTTTAGACCAATTCCTGACTAGTAGATCTGCTGGCCTATAGCAACTGGAGGTCCACCCACAGACACAGAGTCAACAAGTCTCTTCATCAGCTCCCACAATTATATAAAATCTAAGCCCTGTAATAGACCTCTGATACCATATTAATCATATTGGTTCTGTTTTCCTGATCAAATTCTACCTGATGCAAAAATATATAGTTTTTATCGATTATAAACAACACCCTAACTCCTTTGCATGGCATATGTGACCTTGAAGTCTGCTTCAACCAGCTTTTCATCCCATTCCTTGTCCTACCTTCTCTTGTATCTATGGGCCCATCACATGAATGAACTTTCTGTTTATCACATGTGGTGTGATCTTTTAGCTTTCATAGCTCTCCCTAGAATGACTCTTGTCCCATCCTCTCTGCTTGTAAATACCATCCCGGAAGAATCTGTTCGAATGTTGCTTCATCTGTGATATTTTCCCCATCTGTGTCAAGTATATTTAATCACTCTTTCTTGTTCCCATGGCACTTTTTTTTTTTTTTAAATTCTTGAGCACAGCCTTTTTTTTTTTGAGACAGAGTCTCACTTTGTTGCCCAGGCTAGAGTGAGTGCCATGGCGTCAGCCCAGCTCACAGCAACCTCAAACTCCTGGGCTCAAGCTATCCTCCTGCCTCAGCTTCCTGAGTAGCTGGGACTACAGGCATGCGCCACCATGCCCGGCTAATTTTTTCTATATATATTTTGTTGGCCAATTAATTTCTTTCTATTTATAGTAGAGACGGGGTCTCGCTCTTGCTCAGGGTGGTTTCGAATCCCTGACCTTGAGCAATCCTCCCATTTTGGCCTCCCAGAGTGTTAGGATTACAGGCGTGAGCCACCGCACCAGGCCGAGCATGGCCTTTTGACTGAAATTCCATGGCACTTTTTTGAAAAAAAAATTTAATGTAAATTTTAATTGAAGTATAACATACACAAAGAAATGTAAACAAATCTTATATAGTTCAATAGAGTTTCACAAGGTATACACAGTCATGTAACAGGCATCTAATTCAAGAAATAGAGCATTACCAGAACCTCAGAAGTTCCCTTATCCCATTTCCAGACACTACACCTTCCGCCTCAGTTCAAACACAGTATGTTGGTTTTGCCTCTTTTGAACTTTATATAAATGGAATCATATAGTATTTCTCTTTTGAATCTGGGTTCTTTTTTTCAACATTGTATCTATGAGATTCATAGATGTTGAATGGTTGGAATTCTTTTGTTCTCATTGCTTTTCAGTAGTCAATATTTATCTATTCTACTTTCTTATTACTATTTCCAGGTTTGGGGTTGTTAGCAAATAGTGCTTTTATGAACATTTCTGTACATGTCTTTCAGTACACATATTATAGCACTTTTTATATCCTCCAAGTTTAACACTTTTGCATTTTGTTAATAATAATTAATTATTACTTTAAATGTCTACCACACTAGACTGTAAGTTCCTTGAGGGGATTTGTAATTCATAGTCAAGTACAACACTTAGTATATAGTAGGAGTTTAAGAACAGTTTGTAGGCCGGGCAAGATGACTCATGCCTATAATCTTAGCACTCTGAGAGGTCTCGAGGTGAGAGGATCACTTGAGGTCAGGAGTTTGAGCAACAGAGAGACCCCTCTCTAATAAAAATAGAAAAAATTAGCCGGGCAACTAAAAATAGAAACAAAAAATTAGCTGGGCATGGTGGCAAGTGCCTATAATCCCAGTTACTCAGGAGGCTGAGGCAGGAGGATCGCTTAAGCCCAGGAGTTTGAGGTTGCTGTGAGCTAGGCTCATACTATGGCACTCTAGCCCGGGCAACAGAGCAATTCTCCGTCGCTAAAAAAAAATAAAACATGCAGCTGTGCAGTAGAATAGAAAAATTAAAAAAATTATATTAAATAAATAAATAAATAAAACAGAAAGAAAGAAAGAAAGAAAAAAAAAAGAGTTTGTAAAGGAGCATCTTAAAGAATCCACTTTGGCCTCACACCTGTAATCGTAGCACTCTGGGAGGCCGAGGCGGGCGGATCCTTTGAGTCTGAGCAAGAGCGAGACCCATCTCTACTAAAAATAGAAATTAATTGGCCAACTAAAAAATATATATAGAAAAAGTTAGCGGGGCATGGTAGTGCATGCCTGCAGTCCCAACTACTAGGGAGGCTGAGACGGAAGGATTGGTTGAGCCCAGGAGTTTGAGGTTGCTGTGAGCTAGGCTGACACCATGGCACTGTAGTCGGGGCAATAAGAGTGAGACTCTGTCTCAAAAAAAAAAGAATCCACTTTTAGTTATTTTAATGTTTATTCTTTTACATTTCTTAAAACCCACAAATATATTACTTTTTATGATGTGTAAGAAGTGGATCAATTTTTAATTAAAATATCTCCAGAAATATTAATATATGATAAAGTATGCTTCCTATTAGGCATTGTACTGAAAGTGCTAATGAAAGTGCTCATGAAATAGCATATTTTAGGTAAAAGTACAGGTTCACACAATTGGAAGACATCTTGGGAACTGATTCAATCCATCATATCCATTAATATGTTCCAGTAAGAGAGTAACCACAACTAAACCCACATAGCTATATGAAAAAGATCCTTTTTAAATACCTTTACCACAATAACCTCAACTTCCTTTATCCTTATACTAGTCCCCTTAACTGGAAATCCATACAACCAGTGAATGGAAATTCAACAGCAATCACTGGCAGAAATTCTTATTCATCATTATCTAAGACCAACATACTGTTCGCTTATTGCATAAGCTTAATGAACAGCTGTCAAAATGAAGTCCTAGATTAGAAATAAACATCCAAAATCTTCATATAAATATGCATGTCTGCATGAATTGGAAATGAAAACTATTTAATAAAAAGCAAGAAAAGAGTAGAGGAAGCAATATACATTAAACACATAGTCTTCCTAGTTTGAATAAATTGGAAACATTGTTAGTATCTTCCTTTCGTGTGCTAGGAAAAGTCCATGATTTAAAGTAAGAGTTTTTTGGATCGACTGACTCTTGGCTGGGGCAAGTCAGAAAAGGTGAGTCTCAGTTTCCTCATTGGTAAACACCTTACGAATACGTGTCACATGCTTGGCAAATACCAGGCTCTCAGGAACTGGCAGTCTTCAATACCTGCAAGGTACTCTGCATTCCTACATGACATCAAAGTGAGTAAGCATCAAGGGCAAGAAATGAGACCTCAGGTCTCTGGTAGGAGTCCAGTCACACCGGGATACCTCTCAAACGACACACCACCCAGTATGCCTTTTGCTGGAAGCGGATGTAGTATTTCGATAAGGAGCCCAAAGTACGACCCAGCAGGAAGGAGGGATTTCCGCCGCACAGCAGGAGCGTCAGCGGGCTTGAGAAGCCGAACCGGAACAGATGGCAGGAAAGCCGGGCGCCCAGGGGAGGAGTCCGGAAGCGCCCGGAGGGGGACTACATTTCCCACAAGGCCGCGGGGCAGGGCGAGGGGCGGGCGTCGGGGACCTTACCGGACGGGCCTTGCCCGGCAATACCAAGGTAAAATGCCGGCACCGCGGCTCCGAGGGAAGAGTAACTTACGGTCCGCGCCTAGATTTGTGCTAGTAACCCTCCTAACCCATCCCGAGCTGACAAAAACGACTTTCCCAACTAGGCGATTTTGAGCTTTCCAGGCCGCAGGACTTCACCGTCACAACCTATGTCATCCCCCTGCCCGCCACCCCCATGGGCCTGGGGCGCTTCCCAAATGCCTGAGGACTCGGGGGGTTGCGCTAGGAAGGTGAAGGCCCAGGCTCCGCTTTCCAGGCTGACAATCCATAATGCTTCCTCGTCGGCCCCTCCCCCACGCCCGTTCTTGTACTAAATCCAGCCGGAGGGGGGCTGTGCCCGGCTCCCCGGGGCTCGACGGACGGGGTGGTGGAGGTGCCCCCGCCCGGTCTAGTAGCGGCGACCTCCCCTCGCCTTCGGTTGCTGCTCGGACGTCCTTGGCTCGGAGCGGCGAAAGCTGCCAAAGACCTGCGGGCCAAGGACTGCTAAGCACCTCCATCCGATATCCCTAATCCCTTCCTCTACCCTTCGGGTGGCATAGCGATTGCCACTCTAAGGAGAGGCTAAGTGACTTGCCCTAGGGCACAGAGCGTAAATGGCAGAACTGAAGGTTCGCGGCCGGAGGATCTAAAGCCCTTTGCTTAAGCCCCATGGCCTTCCTCACGCCTTAACCTAAGGGAGGGCAGAAGCTGGGGACCGCGGAGTCACTTTCTTGCCCAGCGGTGCTTAAGACCCCGGCGCAGAACCCAACCCTCGTCCCCGGCGCGCTCCGCCTGCCCGGACAGAGCCTTCTGGCCTCGGTTTCCCCTGTCTGCACAAAAGGGAGCACAGGGTCCTTCCCGGACCGATACGGGGAAGTGGCCCCTTGGACAGTCGTCTTCTTTCCCCCCTTTCCGGGTCCTTCGCTGGGGACCGACGGCCCGCGCGCGTCACCGCAGCGGCCGCGGGGCCGGTGGGTGGGGTTTGCTGCGCGGCGGCGGCCGGTGGGTCCTCGGGGGCCGTGGGGCGGGGCCGCGGGAGGGCGCCGGCTCAGACGGACTCCGCCGGAATGGGGGGTGTGGCTGCCCCGCCGGGGTCCCGCGGCTGGGGGAGCGGCTCCGCGGCCACCGGCGGCCGGCCCCGCTCTGCCCGCTGCTAGAGATGCTCTTCCTCTCGGTGAGTCGTTTTCTGTCGTTGCGGGTTCTCGGCCTTAGTCACGCCCAGGGGAGGAGGAAGCGGCCGGGCCACCTAGATCTGCGTGGCCTGGATAGGGCAGGGCGAAGGGGAACTGACCAGCCGCGCTCCTGATCCTCCTCCTGCTGGGCTTGTTGATCGCGGCTGCGCTGCATGTTCCAGTTTCATGCAGGCTCCTGGGAAAGCTGGTGCTGCTGCTGCCTGATTCCCGCCGACAGACCCGGGGACCGGGGCCGGCAGCTGGAGATGGCGGACACGAGATCCGTGCACGAAACCAGGTTCGAGGCGGCCGTGAAGGTGATCCAGAGTTTGCCAAAAAATGGTACGTGACCGGCCCCTGCCGAAGAAACCCGGCAGAGGCTTGAAGCCCCAGTTTCTAAATCTTACCTCCTTTAACCTTCTTTCTAGGTATAGTCTTGCTTTGTTAGCCTACTTTTCTCTGTGTTCAAAGGGATGTAGTAGAAGGGGAGGTACCTATATGAATTAACAATTGCCTTCTAATCTTGTAAGCCAGAGGCAATATATTATCCCAATTTTAAGTAGTTTATATTGTTGAAAACAAAAGTCTTGTCACTTAATGACTGCAAATTTGTGTGTTTTAAAAAAAATCTAGGGGTAGGGATGCCTAGTGCTGCATACGCATGAACTCTACTATTTAAGCCTTTAGAAAACTTTTGATATGGAAAGGAAAGAACTATTAATCATTTGAAAAATGATTTCTTTTTATTTTAAATAAGTATATATTTGCTACTTTTTCTTTGCTATTCCATTGTATAATGTTCTCTTTTTTTATACTAATATTGGACCTTCTTTGCAGCTGGGGAAAAAAGTCATTCGAGTTGTTCTCTTGTATGTAATGTATCATTTCTCTGGCTGCTTTTAAGGTTTTTGTCTTTATCTTGGTTTTCAGCAATTTGACTGTCAGGTGTGGTTTTCTTGATATTTATCCTGTTCATGGTTTGCAGAGTTTTTTGAGTTTGCAATTTTATGTCTTCGACCAATGTTGACAAATTTTTGTTCATCGTTTAAATATTTTCTTCTAAGTGGAGAGGCTTAGGGAGGAAGACTTAAACTTTTCAATTCATATCCTTCTGCATTATATGAATTATTTTTTACAATAAACATATTTATAAAAATAATTTCGAGTACCATTATGCCAGAGTTGTATTATTAAAACTAACCGACTACAATATTGATATTTTACTATAATATTTAATGTCATGGTCTCTGTTTTCATTAATCATCATTTGGCTAAGTAATAATTATTCAACATAAGTCTTTCAATAAAAACTCATTAAGTGCAGATTCCAAAAAGTTATCAAAACAAATATGCACAAAATAGTGTTCCTTTTGTAATTTCAAATATTTCATTGGTAGAGGTCATATTAGGCATTGAAGATAAGAAAATAAACAAAAGGTAAAGAAGTATTATAGGAACTTATTTAGGTATTGATTTTTTAAGTGCCCAATTTAGAAAGGCATGATTCTGAGTTTTATGTAAGCAGTACATTTACCCTTTCTCCTAAACCACACGTTTTTATAGTTTTTTGAAAATTGGTGAAGCTAAATTTCATGTCTTTGGTCCACTATCTCTAGTGACATTATATACCATTTATTAGGAAACTCATATAAATTAAAAAACAGTTTGAGGCCGGGCGCGGTGGCTCACGCCTGTAATCCTAGCACTCTGGGAGGCCAAGGCGGGCGGATTGCTCGAGGTCAGGAGTTCGAAACCACCCTGAGTGAGACACACACCCCCTACTACTAAAAATAGAAAGAAATTAATTGACCAACTAAAAATATATATACAAAAAATTAGCTGGGCATGGTGGTGCATGCCTGTAGTCCCAGCTACTTGGGAGGCTGAGGCAGGAGGATTGCTTGAGCCTAGGAGTTTGAGGTTGCTGTGAGCTATGATGACACAACTCTACTCTAGCCCAGGGGTGACAGAACAAGACCTTGTCTCAAAAAAAAAAAAAAAAAAAGCAGTTTGTATTTGTGTAACATTTAGAAAGGTACTGCAAAGTTAAGATACCCTGCCAAATGGTACCTGTGTTAGACAACATCCAGTATACTGTTATCCCCTGAAACTAAATTGATAATAATTGAAGCAGAAGTTTGTTATAATGAATTATTAAATATTTTTGTAATATTACTTTTAAATTGTTTGGTCTATTCTGAACTATTATGTGAAAAAGAAGATCTTGCTTTTTATTCCTTGTTGCTTAATCCTAATTTAAAGCCAAAGATGATAATGAGTCCTATGGCATCCATGTTTGGTATCACCTTGGCCTTTAGAAACTTAAATTCTTAGGTAATATTTCAAACATATATATCAGATACATCCTGGGTGAGTACCTTGAAGACAGACATCTTACTTTATCTAGTGCTTTACACGTAGAATACATTCAATAAATGTTTCCAGTTTTTTTTTTTTTTTTTTTTTTTTTTTGAGACAGAGTCTCACTTTATTGCCCAGGCTAGAGTGAGCGCCATGGCGTCAGCCTAGCTCACAGCAACCTCAATCTCCTGGGCTCAAGCAATCCTGCTGCCTCAGCCTCCCAAGTAGCTGGGACTACAGGCATGTGCCACCATGCCCGGCTAATTTTTTTTTTCTATATATATTAGTTGGCCAATTAATTTCTTTCTATTTATAGTAGAGATGGGGTCTCGCTCTTGCTCAGGCTGGTCTTGAACTCCTGAGCTGAAATGATCCGCCCACCTCGGCCTCCCAGAGAGCTAGGATTACAGGCTTGAGCCACCGCACCCGGCCATGTTTCCAGTTTTTGTTTTTAATCTAGGATAATGTGTATAACATTCACCTAAGCCAATACACTTTCAAATCTTATTTGGTTGACTTCATCTCATATTTTGAGATGAAACTTTTAAAGTTTTAAATTTATATTTGTGTCATTTAAATAGGTAACCATTTTTAAATCAATTATTATTTTAAGCCACGGGTTCGGTAGGCAGGTAAACATTTTTAACTGTGGTTACTCCAATTTTTCCCCTCTGCCATAGAAAAGACAACATCATAAAAACACAGTATCTGATAGATACTTATAAATGTGCATATAGTATGTAGATAATTATTATTGTGATTTTGGAATTAATTATACACTCTTGCCAAACCTGAAACACCAGCTCTCAGCTTGTCTGTGTGGTCGTTTCCACAGCTTTTATAAACTGATAGCTTTTGATTACTACATGTTATCTGTTTATTATGCAATTTACAAACTTTTAAAAATATCTTTTTACAATTTTAACTTTACTTGTTATGATTTTTGTTATAAAAGTAATACACACTGATGCTAAAATATATTTAAAACAAATAAGCCAAAAGGAAAATAAAATAATCCATACACCTACTATCCAGAGATAACATTTTTTAACATTTTGTTATTTATACTTCTACTGTACTTTTAATGTATATAAATTCTTATTTTGTAAAAGTACATCATAAATGCTGTTTTTAACTGCTTTGTTTCTCATTTTATAATAGATCATGAAACTTCTAATGCCGTTATTTATATTTTTCTGCAATATAAGTTTTTATAGCTATACTGTAAATAACCTATTATATGTGTTTATCATAATTATTTAGCTATTTATTATAAAACCAATTTATTATTAACATACCAATTTTTCACTGTTATTAATAGTACTGTAACTTATAGGACTTGTTCATACAGTTTGAAAATTTTAAACATGAAAAAAATTATAGATATGCTAGAAATATATATGAAGACTTCAAAGAAATCGATGTCTTCAAAATTACAGAGGTAGGAAATGAGAAATCTCTTTTATCTTAGATGAATTATTTTTCTACTATTTGGCTTTAGCCCAAAGTTCCTTATCTACTGAGAAATTGAAATTTGGCAGAGTATACCTGTACTTTTTTCATTTATGCTACTCGGTTTTGATTTGTCACAAACTTTGAATAAAAATACCTTATTACAGTTGTGTAATAAGTTAATCTGCATTTGAACATATTTGTTTTTAAAGTGACATTGGCCAGTTATTTTGGTTATACCTACAGCATGTTTTTTCATTTGTTATTTTATTTATTGAACTGTCTTAGGCATTGTTATTAAAGTTGAGAATCTCAGAGTGTTTTTTAAATCAAAGGAACAAGTAACAGAGCCATGACTTTTGTTTCTATAAGGTAGAAATAAATTATTATCTGAACTATTAATGAAATATAAAATCATTATTAATATAGCCAAGTTAATTTATAACCTTAGATTATCAATTGTATTCCCTAAGTGATGTGTATTTAATGTATGTTTCCAATAGGTTCATTCCAGCCAACAAATGAAATGATGCTTAAGTTCTATAGTTTCTACAAACAAGCAACTGAAGGACCCTGTAAACTTTCAAGGCCTGCATTCTGGGATCCTATTGGAAGATATAAATGGTAATTTTATATATGTACTATGAAAGAATTTTAATTTTTAATGACATAATTCATATGACTATCACTTATGTGGTTATATATTATTCTGTGCATAAAGTATCATACGTAGTGGGTACAGTTTTTATCCTCCAGGTCCTCTTAAAATTCTACACAAATAGGAAACTCTCAGGAAAGAGAGGAGAACAATAAAACCAAAAGGGATAGGTGTATCTAAGATAAAAAGCATTTTCAAGTTAATCTTTCCCTTTATGGAGTTTTTCTTTTTTTTGATCCAAAAGCAACTTCCAAAGTAAGTTAAAGAAACAAATTTAACTGTCTCTTTTACTTACCAAGAAAAACAATGACTTTTGCTTGTCAGGTGACATTGTTTGCTCTGAGCCTTTAAGATAATAAATAACTATGACTATGACTCAGGTACTGGCACAATAACTTATATGAGCCTTCACTTCTGACCCACTGTACTCAAATAGAAATTAGATTTTTAAATATCCTTAAAAGAATTATAAACTATTGAGATACCTGTACCATTTTCCCAATTGACTATGACTAACATTTAATATTATTATTATTATTATTATTATTTGAGACGATTTTGTTCTGTTGCCCAAGCTGGCATGCAGTGGTGTCGCCATAGCCGCACTGCAGCCTCAAATTCCTGGGCTCAAGCGATCCTAACTCCTAAGTAGCTGGGACTACAGGTATATGCCACCATGCCCAGCTAATTTTTCTTATTTTTTGTAAAGACCATGTTTTACTATGATGCCCAGGCTAGTCTTGAACTTCTGGCCTCAAGCAGTCCTCCTGCTTCAGCCTCCCAAAGTGCTGGAATTATAGGCATGAGCCACCACACCCAGCCTAATATTCTTACATGCTATTGAAGACTTTACAAATGTCTGGCAAAAGTCAATTTTATTTATTTATTTTTTATATTGTTTTTCTATTTTTATTTTCTTTCTTCCTTTTTTTTCCTTCCTAATGGGGTTGAACGAAAGTCAGTTTTAGATTGTACTTTATGAACAAAGTCTGCTGATTGCTGAAGCATGTTTTAAGAGCCACACTTTTTTTTTTTTTTTTTGAGACGGAGTCTCACTCTGTTGCCCAGGCTAGAGTGTGGTGTCACAGGAACTTTAAACTCCTGGGCTCAAGCGATGCTCCTACCTTAGCCTCCCAGGTAGCTGGGACTACGGGCATGCACCACCATGCCTGGCTAATTTATATATTTGTATTTTTATATATATATATATATATATATATATATTTAGTTGTCCAGCTAATTTCTTTCTATTTTTTTAGTAGAGACGGAGTCTTGCTCTTGCTCAGGCTGGTCTTGAACTCCTGAGCTCAAATCTGCCTGCCTCAGCCTCCCAGAGTGTTAGGATTACAGGCGTGAGCCACCACGCCTGCCCTTGAGCCATGCTTTTTTTGTTTTTGTTTTTGTTTTTGTTTTTGCTCGGAACCAAGTTCATGAACACCAAGCATTTTGATGCTCATTTTCTTCATCCTGAACTGCAAGTGCCATAAGCTTGTTTGAAGATTTCTTAATATTATAGTTTCCTCTAAGATCTTTATGAATAATCGTAAAATAATAGGTTAAATGAACTAGCAATATGTTATTTAATCTCTCCATTTTAAGAAAATTTACTTATTTGCTTCACATTTTTTTCCCCTGGAATTCATCTTGGTGGAGTTAAACTCCTTTTCAGAAACTGTAAAAAAAGGGAGGTTTTTACATCAGGCAAAAGTTTGAAAGGACTATTCTTATTATCTAGGGATTTAAAAATTTTCTGTCACTCACATTTTCATTCTTTTAGAAATAAGAAACCATTTTCACTTTTAGTTAAAGTGTTTAAGTTGGGCTTTTATTTAAATTGTTTTTTTAATTTTTAATTAAAAATTTTTTTCCCATAAAAATTTGTCCTGTGGAATTGTATTTAAATTAATGAAAACTTGGCCAGGCACAGTGGCTCATGTCTGTGATCCTAGCACTCTGGGAAGCTGAGGCAAGAGGATTGCTTGAGGTCAGGAGTTTGAGACCAGGCTGAGCAAGAGTGAGACCCTGTCTCTACTAAAAATAAAAAAAATTACCTGGGCATAGTGGTGCGTGCTTGTAGTCCAGCTACTCAGGAGGCTGAAACAGGAGGATCCCTTGAGCCCAGGAGTTTGAGGTTGCTATGAGCTAGGCTGATGCCATGGAACTCTAACCTGTAGCCTGGACAACAGAGTAAGACTCTGTCTCAAAAAAAAAAAAAAAAAAAAAGACTGGGCGAGGTGGTGGCTCACACCTGTAATCCTAGCACTCTGAGAGGCCGAGGCGGGCGCATTGCTCGAGATCAGGAGTTCGAAACCAGCCTGAGCAAGAGCAAGACCCCATCTCTACTATAAATAGAAATTAATTGGCCAGCTAATATATATAGAAAAAATTAGCTGGGCATGGTGGTGCATGCCTGTAGTCCCAGCTACTTGGGAGGCTGAGTCAGCAGGCTTGCTTGAGCCTGGAGTTTGAGGTTGCTGTGAGCTAGGCTGATGCCACGGCACTCACTCTAGCCTGGGCAATAAAGCAAGATTCTGTCTCAAAAAAAAAAAAAAAAAAAAAGCTAAAATAAATAAATTAATTAATTCGTGGAAATTTTTAACTAAAACTTATGTTCATTTTAAACATGCCTGTGACAATTTATAGTCTTCTAAGATGCTCATTTCTGTTACTGTTCTTTATAATAATGTAAAAACTTTTAAAGACTTCTTAGCAAGTATTTGTGAATAGTCTATAGTCTCTGTGGCTTATTAATATATAGATGGATTATATACTTATTTAAGTACTGTTTAATTTTCCAGTTTATTTGTTGTTATAGTTTTCTTCAAGGTGGTACATTTAAAGGGATCCTTTGGAAACATAACATGGCTTTAAGGAGAGCTTGTTTTGAATAAATGACCCTATATAGCATCAACTATAAATAGTATTCTGAGCAATTGAACATCAGGTGTCTTTCTGTTGTTATTTGGATATTTTCATTTCTAGGGATGCTTGGAATTCATTGGGTGATATGACCAAAGAGGAAGCCATGATTGCATATGTTGAAGAAATGAAAAAGGTAGGAAACATAATTTGTAGAAGAAAATAAAAATATTCAGAGCAGCTCTAATTTACTTTTGTGATCAGACAAATTAGCTGCTTTGTTTTAAGGAACAAGAAGATGGTAGTATGTTATACTATAGAATCTAAATTATTGAATTTATTAGGGCTTTATTTGTTCATGTTAAGGTGTTTTTTTCCTTAAGGTATATCACAGTGTGGTGATATGATGTTTTATTTTATTTGTTTGTTTTTTTCATTTAGACATCTTTCTCTGTAGTCAGCTTCTGGAGGATGTGTGGGAATAAGAATCTTTGAAAATATTTGTGTCCCTTACTCTGGAGTCTGAGAAGTACCTAGATGGTGTGGAAAACATTTCTGCTTTGGAACTTTTTATTTAGGAGAAGTGGTCAACATGATTGTCCAACAATATGCTCATACAAGTTTTGACTCATAAATTGAGATAGTGCTATCACTGGACTTCTTAGTACCAAGCGTTTTTCTGTGAATGCATAGTTCCTTCAGAAGCAGAATATGAGAAGGATGCTTTTAGTTCTCTGCTAATTGCCAAAGAAGAGCATTCATTCCTTATTAAGTAGCTCTTTCAAGTGTGTCCAAGGTATTGTTTTGAGGGACATATTTATGAAGAAATCAAAGATTTAAAAATTGATCTTGCCTTTAAGATGGAATAGAAAACCAAGGAAAAAAAGGGGAAAAAACAATTAAAGATGATCTTAGAGCCTTTTTATAGAGGACCACTTTTATGTTGGACATGGATCAGAAGTTGTAAAATCTATATTTGCTAATCATTAATAAGTTATCTTTGAACATATATATATATATATATAAAAATATAAAAAGGACTAGTTTTTGCCAGATAGTTTGATGGTGTTCATCTCTGTAGTAATATCTGTTTAGTAGATTTATAACAGTTTTTTTTTATCTCTTCTATACTACTAAAAGTTGTGCCTTTTGTTATATTTTCACAATTTTCATTAAGTAAGACTTTACCTGCAACAGAGGACAGAATTTAGTTCTTTTGGCTCTTAACTGTATCAATAACAGGCTGGGCGTGGTGGCTCACGCCTGTAATCCTAGCAATCTGGAGGCCAAGGCGGGCTGATCACTAAAGGCCAGGAATTCGAAACCAGCCTGAGCAAGAGCGAGGGAGCGAGACCCTATCTCTACTAAAAATAGAAACAAATTAATTGGCCAACTACAAATATATAGAAAAAATTAGCCGGGCATGGTGGTGCATGCCTATAGTCCCAGCTACTCGGGAGGCTGAGGCCGTAGGATTGCTTGAGCTCAGGAGTTTGAGGTTCTGTGAGCTAGGCTGGGCAACAGAATGAGACTCTGTCTCAAAGAAAAAAAAAATAACACAATAACAAAGGAGTCTTTTAAAAGCAGAAAAAGAAAGATAATTTAAAACATTTTTGGTTTTATCTTAAATATCATTATAATTTTTAGGACATACTTCTATAATAATAAAGTTGAATTCATACATTAAGTAAAACTTACCTACTGTTTTCTATCTAATTTTATTAATTAATGGTAGAGGCAAAATTTATGGTTTTTTTTTAATTTCTTTTTTTTTTTTGGCCACAATTTAAAGTGAGAGGGAGATGAAACAATGTGTATTCTATTTTTTTCCCCAAGAAAGATTAAAATGATACTGCTATTTGAGCTATCTTAAAATGCTTCCATGCCTATGGATTTCTATAACTACCTCTCTAATTTAAAGAATACACTGTTTTCATTGAGACTTTTAAAATTTAATTTCATATTGTGAATATAATAAAGTTTATAGTAAATTTTTAGAGGTAAATCTAAAAATATTAGAATATCCATAAACTGGAAATTTGATCACTCTTTTGAATTATTTTCAGAGGTTAGCTTTATGGATATCAGTAGATAAAATTGCATGTGTCTAAATAATCTTGTGGGGTAGTACATTATCCCAAAGATTTTATTATTGAATTTTGGACTCCCCCTTCCCCCCCAGAGCTGGTAACTAACTGGTGGAACTTTTTCTGACTGTAATAATTTACTAGCTGAAGCAGTGATTAGTCATTAAATTATGTTTTTAAATATAGTTCTTAAGAACAACAAAAATATAGTTCACAGATCACTGTACTATTGCTCTTTAGCATTACTCATTAGAGTATAAATCTCATTCCATGTTTTTGCATTCAAAGATTTCAGAAACTTTATGTATTTAATTTATATTTCATAATGGATAACATTTTATAGAAAATTGCTTTTCATAATTTATAAATTATCCAGTAAAATGTCACTGAAAAAGTTGGTAGGGTAAAAAATTCTCTTAACACAATTTAGTAGGATATTAGCTTTGAGGAATAAAGTAAGCAATGTGGTTTGGGTGGAAAATCCATGTTTCTTTAAATAAAGTTTATTTTTATTCATAATCAGAGGGAAGTATAAAATTCTATTTTTTTATTAAGTTTTTGAGGCTCTCTTATGGAGATTTCCAGAGTATTCAGCTATTATAGTACTTGAATAATGTACATTATGTTTATAGAATTTAAAGAGAGATCAGTGTATTGACCCTTGGTACACACTAGTGTCACTAGGGGATCTTGTGAAAAAATAGAAATGCCCCAGGACTAATTATTTCAGGATTTCAAAGAGACTAGGATAATCACTGGAGTAGAGGGAGGATTAGGGCAGGGTTTTGCAAAGGATAGAACCTAAAAGTTACCATGACTGAGGGTCTACTTCGTAGCGCAACAAGTGTAGAACATTAGCTTTCTCTGAGTACTGAGGGTTGACTTTTGTTTTTAGGATTGACTCATGGTAACCATCTTTTGCAGATGGAGGGAAAAACCAGAGTTCCAATTTCATAACTTACGGCGGGTGATAGACTTTCCTAGTGATCAGCATACTCAGGGCTGATATGTAGGATACTTCTCAAAAGGTCAGAAGCACTTGGGAGACCAAATCAGTGGTTACTATTATAATATTGTCTGTTGCACAGAGAGTAGAGCATTGGGATTTGATGGCTTTCACGTATGTGTTCATCTTGGACAAAAGAAGCCCGAGGAAGTTAGTCTTTGCTTTAATAGAGTTTATCTGCACCTTTCCAGGACATTTTTATCATCTTAAACTGATTGATGTCTCTCACCAAGGAAAAGTGCCAGATAAACCTAGAAGAATTATTGTGCTTTGATGTTACTCTTCCAGAGTCCATGCAGCTTACCAAATATTTCTGTTAAGACATTCTTTGTTTAGATAGGTTACAATATGTTGAATTAGCTTGATTAACTTATAACTTTATATAGAGCCTTCTCTAAGGGTAGGTAATGGTTACCTAGACTGAGATTTGCTTGTCTGTCTGTGTGTCCTTTTTTCTACCTCCATCTCACGTATGTGTGCATGCTTGCCGTTTCTTGTATTCTAGCATTGGTATCAGGGATGAAATTTTGTGAATGGCTAAGATCATCCTTCTTGGTTTGTGTATTTTTAAAGTTTCTTCTTCAGAGAGTAACCACTTAAATTCTGAGCGTGTCTTGCTTTGGTCACTTGTGTTCTCACTATATTGACTACTGAAATTCTATTAATAGCTTACTGAAAGAATAAATATGCGGTTTGCTTAGTGCTAGCATATACTTCTTTTCTCTAGTTCTGACATTTTTGAGACCACAATTCATTGCCTTATCTTATGGGGCATGAAAAACTCAAGTACTGAATCTAGTAGCTTTATGTAAGGACAAATTCGAGAAAGAGATTTTTTATAAACTTTATTTGAGAGATAACTAAAAGCGGAGGATCAAAGGAGGTGATGACTGGGGGTCAGAATGGGTTATGTGATTGGCTTACTGGATTCTGCTAAGTCAGGTCTTTGTATTATTGGCAGTGTGGGGTAGTGTGAAGCCTTCTGGTTTATGTTTGAATTGTTTGCCATTTATTATAAGCTGTGACTTTGGTCACATTAAAGTAAACATTACCCTATGGTTTCAATTTTCGGTTTGAAGCTAATTCTCAGAATTATTATAATCCAAATATATTACGAATTATAAATATATTACAAATCACAAATTTTGTGATTAAAGCATTCTTTTCACTCCTGTTAGATAACTTACTATGAACTATAGAATTAAACTATAATCACTAAAACTAGTAATTGTGAACAGTTTATTCTGTATAATTCCTCTTAACAACCTCCTCCCACATACATTACACATGGTGGGTGGTAATGTTCATGGACATATCTCAGCTCAAGATCATATAGAATTGCTGGTTACCACAGATACTGAGAATTTATCCTGTATCAGTTTTATAAATAAAAGCATGTTGTTTGAACAAGAATTTTACAGTTTTAAACTAGGTTGTTTATTAAATAGCTTCTATGTGCTGGAAACTAGAAATACAGGAGTGAACAAAAACAAAAAGATGAAGGGCCTTTTTGATTGAGCTGACATTCTATTGTGGAACATGGACAATAAACAGTAAAGCTGGGAGAGTATCTTTAAAAACTGCTTATATCAAGGCCGGGCGCGGTGGCTCAAGCCTGTAATCCTAGCTCTCTGGGAGGCTGAGGTGGGCGGATCGTTTGAGCTCAGGAGTTCGAGACCAGCCTGAGCAAGAGCGAGACCCCATCTCTACTATAAATAGAAAGAAATTAATTGGCCAACTAATATATATAGAAAAAATTAGCCGGGCATGGTGGCACATGCCTGTGGTCCCAGCTACTTGGGAGGCTGAGGCAGCGGGATTGCTTGAGCCCAGGAGTTGGAGGTTGCTGTGAGCTAGGCTGACGCCACGGCACTCACTCTAGCCTGGGCAATAAAGTGAGACTCTGTCTCAAAAAAAAAAAAAAAAACAAAAAAACTGCTTATATCAAAACAGACTACCCTACCAAAAGTAAGCACATGAAAAAATAAAAACAAACGAACAAACAAAAAAACAGACTACCAGCACAGGTAAAAAAGAAAAAAGTAAAATTTTAATTAAAAATCTATATATAAGCTGAAAAAATATATAAGAATGATAAAGGATTTTATTTGCTTAAAAGTAATAAATTTGTTCATTATAATAAAAGTAATACAGCATATGTAAATGTTAAAAAAATAAACATTAAAAGAAGTATAAAATGAAAATTGAGTCTTTCCCACTCCCCCCATTTGCACTGTTTAGTGGTAATTACTTTTAATTGTATTTTGTAGGTTGATTCAGAAAAGAGATCTATCTATCTATCTATAGATACATATCTCCAATTATTAAAAAAAGAAAGAAAACCAATACCAGCATCATATTAAACATGCTGTGTAGCAACTAGCTTTTTTTCCTGTAAAGAAAAATTATAAGGACAGGCATGATGACTTACACCTGTAATCCCAGCTTTTTGGGAGGCTGAGGCAGGAGGATCACTTCAGGCCAGGATTTCAAGACCAGCCTGGGAAACATATTGAGACCTCACCTATACAAAAAATTAAAAAATTAGCCTGGCATGGTGGTTCATGCCTCTAGACCCACCTACTCAGGAGGCTAAGGCAGGAGGATTGTTTGAGCTCAGGAATTCAAGGCTGCAGTTAGCTATGATTGTGTCAGTGCACTCCAGCCTGGGTGACAGTGAGACCCTGTCTTAAAATAAAAAAAAGAAAAAAGAAAGAAATATTATAGATACTTTTCTGATCAGCACATACGGAGCTAGTTTTATTCTTTTTACTATCTGCATAATAATCCATATATAGAAGTACTTTAATTTCTTTGATCAGTCACCAATTGATAGTTATTAGTTGTATGCCTTTTTAGTTAATTTACTATGCTTTTTGAATTTGATGATTGCACAATGAAAAGTCCCTAGATTTTAATGTACAGTTTATAGATTATTAGCCAGGCACGGTAGCTCACACCTATAATCCTAACATTCTGGGAGGTGAGACGGGAGGATTGCTTGAGGTCAGGAGTTTGAGACTAGCCTGAGTCTTTCTCTTGAAAGACCCCATCTCTACTATTGGCCACCACGCCCAGCCAATAAATAAAATTTATAAATTATTGTGTAACATTTTATATGAAGCTTATGTAAAATAGTCTTCAAAATAAGAATGCCTTTGGAAACTATATTGGAAACTTTTGTAGGAGTGTATATACAATAGTTTGTAATTAATGTAGATCCTTTAGAGAGTCTATTAATGACCCTCAAATCTCAAAATTATCAATAAATTGGAAATAGTAGATTATTTGATACTAGTGTAGATCAAATTAACTTTGTGATTTCACAATATTTGTTGCTTTTGATTACAGATTCTTGAGACTATGCCAATGACTGAGAAAGTTGAAGAATTGCTGCACGTCATAGGTCCATTTTATGAAATTGTAGAGGACAAAAAGAGTGGCAGGAGTTCTGATGTAACCTCAGGTTGGACTATTTTACCTATTTTTCAATTCAGCAACTGATATATTATGCATGCATTAATATTTATGTGTCTAATTTTTTTTTTTACTTTCGCATGCTAGTCCGACTGGAGAAAATCTCTAAATATTTAGAAGGTAGGAATAATGAAATCTATGTAAAAATTGTATCCAAACTTTACATGTCAGAAGAATTCTACACAAGTTTATAGAATTTATAATCTTATTAGCCAGGAGTTTTCATTCTAAGCAAACACATTGTATGAAGTTCCAAAATACTATAAACCCTATAAATTTTAACCATTAAGTGTATGTTATTATTAATAAAACATGCCAGGTGATTCACTTAGTATATACAAAATTATAACAGAATTCATGGTTTTATTTTAATAGATTATATTTTCTATTTTGCTTTAGGAATTATATTAACATTACCATGGATTAAATAATTTTCTAGCTAATTTTAAAATAGATATGTTTACAGTATGGTTTAACTATAACATAGCAAACTAAAACAAGACATCAGCTTGGTTTTTACTTTTTTAGAGCATTGTATTCACGTACTCAGTGAAGGATTAAAACGGTTATGTTTTGCATATTAGTTGGAGTTGAATAAAATGCAGGCTTTGCTGGTATTAACTATAAACATTTGTTCCTTAAATTTTTTTAGAAAGCAGAGTGGAACAACACCACAAGAGTAAATTTAAATGAAAATTGTATACACTTTAAATAAAAATTGGCCTGGCATCTTTTTTTTTTTTTTTTTGCCCCAGGCATCCCTATTTACAAGGCATCTTTTAATAATTAACAGAAATTGCCACGTTTTAGGACAATAATCTTCCTGTACTGTAACAGGGCCTTGCAGTTTGTGCCTGGGATGGTTATAAACCATGTGCAACTGATAGTGACTGCTTACAGGGCTTGACTCTGTACCGCACCATTCTGTATGCGACTTGCTTAGAGGAGTCAAATAGCAACAAATAGTTCTTACAGTTCACATTCACTCAATTCATAAAAAAAAAATTAAATGTTTTCTCTTTGTCAAGCATGTTGTTAGGATGCAGAGGGGAATACACTGGACCTGCTTTTACAGTGTCTAGTCTACTGGGCAGAGGCAGTTATTTAAACAACTAATTACAAAACAAAAAGAAGAGTGAATAATGGTAATAAAAGGCACAGGTCCACAGTTACTTAGCTATAACTTAAACATCCCAAAAGCTTTGAAAACCAGAATTTTTTGGTAACTCATTTGGCAGCAAAACCTGTCTGACATGAGCTAATTGAGGAACAAAACCTAACCTAAAATGACATGAGGCTCTTTTGAATCATCATCCTATTTAGTGTAACTATTCATATATTTTGCTGCAAAAATCTTATTTTCTTTTTGTAGTGAGAGCTGCCTTATGGTCTTTTGGAGATGTTACATAATATACCAAATGGCATATGTACCATATGACCCTTGCGAAACAGAACTTAAGATTTCAAAATAGATCTGGGTCCAAGGGTTGTTTAGTAAAGGATTGTGGACCTGCACTATAAATTTAACCTGAACCATTCTGATGGACATTTAGATTATTTCCTCTTTTGCTCATCAAAAAATGCTCCTGAGAAATTTTATATATGTGAAAGTATATCTATAAGAAATAATAGATGCTGACTTAAATCTCATTAAAAAAATAGAAATGGAATTAGAAGTTTTTGATGGGTGTTTGTAATTTTGTAAGATATTTCCAAATTGCAAGGCAGTTTGTGGACTTGACTTTTTTTTTTTTTTAAGTGAAGCATCTTGTTAAAAGTAGCCATTTAGGCCCAATAGAACAAATGTATCAGTTTCACATCTGAAAATGGACATTTTCGGAATAGACATCTATAGTAAGTTTTGAAATTAGAAAGTGTGAGTCCTCCAGTTTTGTTCTTTTTCAAGATTGTTTTGGCTATT
This sequence comes from Mirza zaza, assembly GCA_008750895.1. Taxonomy (NCBI): domain Eukaryota; kingdom Metazoa; phylum Chordata; class Mammalia; order Primates; family Cheirogaleidae; genus Mirza; species Mirza zaza. The sequence continues at coordinate 33,160 of VSMD01013603.1, read as the reverse complement.
CTTGATCCCTCACATTTTCATATGAATTTTAGAATCTGCTTGTCAATTTTTGTAATAAAGCCAGCTGGATCAACAAGCCATGATTTTTGAAAAAAAAAAAAAAAAGCCAGCTGGAATTTTGATAGAGATTACAATGAATTGGTAGATCATTTGGGGAGGGTATTGCTATCTCAAAAATATCATCTTCCAATCTGTGTTCTCAAAACCTGGTCCAGTAGCCAACCAACAGCATTGACAACACACGGGAGCTTTATGCAAGTGCAGAATCTTAGATCACCCTAGACCTTTCAGAATCTGCAGCTTAAGTAGATCTCAGGTGATTCATATGCACATTAAAGTTGAAAAGCTCTGTGTATCTACCTTAAGGGTATAACTTTGGCCAGCAGGACAATTTGCTTCTGTAAGTGATTGATCACATTAACTGATACTTTAAGAAAAAACTTAAATATCGTAAAGACATAATGATATAAGTCATGTACCAGAAGCCCTAAAGATAAGAAAAGAATACAAATTTTTGTTTGTTTGTTTGTTTGTTTGTTTTTGAGACAGAGTCTCACTTTATTGCCCAGGCTAGAGTGAGTGCCGTGGCGTCAGCCTAGCTCACAGCAACCTCAAACTCCTGGGCTCAAGCAATCCTGCTGCCTCAGCCTCCCAAGTAGCTGGGACTACAGGCATGCGCCACCGTGCCCGGCTAATTTTTTCTATATATATTAGTTGGCCAATTAATTTCCTTCTATTTATAGTAGAGATGGGGTCTTGCTCTTGCTCAGGCTGGTCTCGAACTCCTGAGCTCAAATGATCCGCCCACCTCGGCCTCCCAGAGAGCTAGGATTATAGGCTTGAGCCACCGCGCCCGGCCAAGAATACAAATTTTTAAATGGAGTCCAACTGTAATATTGATGAGATTGTTGGTAGGACCAAAAAAATTATATTTATGTTTTCAGCCTGCTAGCATATAGGACATATCTCTTCATTTACATGTGTGAAGAAGAGCATTCATCTCTAACTTTACTATTTTGATTGATGTTAACTTAAAAATAATTTATCCTGGCCAGGCACAGTGGCTCACACCTGTAATCTCTGAGAGGCTGAGGCAGAAGGATCTCTTGAGCCTAGGAGTTTGAGACCAGCCTGAACCCTGAGCCTCATGACTGTAGTCCCAGCTACTCGAGAGGCTGAAGAAGGATCACTTGAACCCAGAAGGGTCACTTAAGTTTGAGGTTGCTGTGAGCTAGGCTGAAACCACGGCACTTCAGCCTGGGCAATAGAGCAAGACTCTGTCTCAAAAAAAAAAGTATCCTCTGCCTTGTTCAGAAAGGATCTAAGATAGCTTTATCATTTTTATTGTAAACTGATAGTCGGAGAGATTTGTCTAATATATATATATATATTTATAGTCAAAGAAAAGAATACTGTTATGTGTAAAATTCTAACATTTTAATTTAAAATGACTTTGTTATTTGTTAATTACAGTATATTTTTGAAATTATGGCATTATCATATATTACGACAATAGCAATTAAGTGGTAATTTCATGTTTCAGATCTTGGTAATGTTCTGACTTCTACTCCAAATGCCAAAACTGTTAACGGTAAAGCTGAAAGCAGTGACAGTGGAGCTGAGTCTGAGGAAGAAGAGGCCCAAGAAGTAAAAGGAGCAGAACAAAGTGATAATGGTAATTTTTGGATAATGGGTTAATAATTTTACATTAAATAAGATAAAAGGGTATGAAGACATTTGGGCTGATGTGGTATTGTGTTGGGATGTGGCTGTTGACCCTTTACCCGAATGGCTGTGGACCAAAAGGCTGTACTAGAGAATACAGGGCCAGGCAGCCAGATGCATAAATGGAATTGGTGTTAATTAAAGGCTGGCAAAAGGCCGGGCGCTGTGGCTCACGCCTGTAATCCTAGCACTCTGGGAGGCCGAGGCGGGCGGATTGCTCAAGGTCAGGAGTTCGAAACCAGCCTGAGCAAGAGCGAGACCCCGTCTCTACTATAAATAGAAAGAAATTAATTGGCCAGCTAATATATATAGAAAAAATTAGCCGGGCATGGTGGCGCACGCCTGTAGTCCCAGCTACTCGGGAGGCTGAGGCAGTAGGATCGGCTGAGCTCAGGAAATTGAGGTTGCTGTGAGCTAGGCTGACGCCATGGCACTCACTCTAGCCTGGGCAACAAAGTGAGACTCTGTCTCAAAAAAAAAAAAAATAAAATAAAGGCTGGCAAGAATAGGCCACTCCTGCAAATATGCTGCCTTAGGCATATATTACTTTAAGATATTGTTTCCAATATCAATATGCATACGTTACCAAGGATAGGAGACAAGGTAAAGTCTCAATATCTTATCAAAAGTAGAAGGGAATCCAGAGAATAGGATACAGGTATATGTTTTGATGAGGAGGGAACAGTGGAATCATGAAGTATAGTGCATTAGGAGTCTTGTTAGTAAGAGTATCAATGATTCATGGGAAGACTGTTTTAGAAAGGGGAGACAGAAAGATGCAAACAAACCACAAAACTTAATTTTGCCTTCCCTTTCCAGTAAGGTTGATGAGTAATACCTTCTCTAAGGGCTTATTGTTTTATTTTTAACTATTGCACTCCCAAAGGATTTAAGGATCTTTTTATCAGCTACATGGACCCCTTTGAGCTGCTAGATGTCATAGAGCAATTTGCCTATGCCTAAGAGAGTGTAAAGACCTTTAGAGATTATTTTTCAAAGGGGATTATAGAAGATTTCCAGAGAACTGAAGCAGTTTTGAAGCTAGCAGTTTTTGTGAGCTCTCAGCATATATTAAACCCCTTTTCAAGGAGTAGCCCATCTCTCTAATCCATGTAGGAAATTCTTCAAAGGGATTATGGTAGATTGGAGAAATGGCTACTGGATATTAAAGCATAGTGTGCAAAAGTTAACCTTCTGTGAACTTTTATGAATCTCTCCATTGTCTCCTAAAAGATAAGAAAATAATGAAGAAATCAGCAAATCATAAGAATTTGGAAATCATTGTAACTAATGGCTATGATAAAGATGGCTTTGTTCAGGATATACAGAATGACATTCATGCCAGTTCTTCCCTGAATGGCACAAGCACCGAAGAAGTAAAACCTGTAGATCAACACTTGGAGCAAACTGGAAAAACTGCTGTCTGCATTCACCAAGGTATGGTCTCAAAATACTTCTTTGTCCAGCCTCTTTCCTATGAATAAAATATTGTTTTAATGATTGTAGGATATTTAGGAGTAGTTTAGAATTTTAAAATCTCTTATTTGGTAATATCTTAGGGTTTTTTAATATTATATAAGGGTTTATAGCTTGGAAAGATAGTGTGTCAGGGCCAGGGCTTTTATATTTTTATTGTTATTATATGACATTTTAAATTAAACCTTTGGAATTTTTACCTTTATTCCTGATGTTTCTTTTAAACTGTGGTTTTATGATGCCTTTGTTCTTCAATCAGCAAGGTAAGTTATAGTCTTTATATCTTAGGGCTCTAGGGGTGATCCCATAGTGTGTATATGGTAAATTATTAACATTGCTGAGGGTGTGTTGAGAAACTAAGAAACATCGTTTGTTTTTGTTTTATTTATTTTTATTTAAAAATGTTTAGTGACATATAGTAGTTGTACAAAGGAAAAATATCATTTCTTAGTGTAACAACCAAACTTGCATAGCTACATTCTACATTTAGGCCTCCTACTTTGTAGTTAGTTTTCTCTTATAAGGTTATTAGGTTTTGAAAGATTTCATCTAGATAGTATCTTCATAGAATTCAATGAGAAAATACTTTGTAATCTTGTCAAACAAAAATTATCAACTAATTTTAAAGTTTCATCAAGTTAAAAAAAGTGTGGCTCAGTAAATCAAATTTGTCTCTCAGTATGAAAATAATATAAGGATAATAAATCTTTTAAATGGAATAAATATGTTTTTCTTCTATTCGAGTATAATTGTACTACCTGGACATTTGTTCATATTTAGATATAAATGATGATCATGTTGAAGATATTACAGGAATTCAGCATTTGACAAGTGATTCAGATAGTGAAGTTTACTGTGATTCTATGGAGCAGTTTGGACAAGAAGAGGTAAAAATGACATTTTCTGATTGGTAATTTTCACAATGATATATCAGAATTCAGTGTGTTACTCCTGTTGATAGCAAATGTACATGCTGTTTTTCACTTTGAAAACATAACTCTTAAATGTTTAAACATTTGTATTTTTAATTATTTTTTGTGAATGAAAAAGTATATAAAATTCTGGACTATGCCAAGAAAATTAAGAATAATTAAATATTATAATTTATAATATGTGCTGATATATTTAGAAATATTCTGGGATAGATGGGATGGGTATTCAGAGGAAAAACTGTAAGCTAGTCCCTATGTTTGAAACATTAATTAATTGAATAATTTTCAAACAAATCTGTTCTTCACATTGACTACCATTGGACTGGAATTTTTAATGGAAATAATTTTCAAATTTTAGTTAATTAAGATTCAGTATTGGAAGAGAAAATTTGAAAAAAGTTATGAAAAGTCCATGAATTTTTTTTTTTCTCTTAAACTTTTCTGATAATGATGAGGGGTAGTTTTGACAGCTGCATTTCTGTGTGGTGTTTTTACATCCTCTCCCTGAAACTCAAGGTACTTTCCAGGTTCTTTTTCTGGGCCATTGATATCACATTTATTGTTTGCCAGTTGTGATTTTAACAGTTTCCTTTTCTCATTGATTTCCACTTATAAAAGTATTTTTTAAAATCTATAGGGGCCTCTTGAATGTATCAGTTAAGCATACCCCTGTTCTAATACAGTTCAGTGTGTCTTATAGAAATCATTTATTTTTTGCTTCCCTAAAATGAGAATTGTAACTTTTCTCTGTTTTTCTCTTTTTTCTGATTTCATACTCCAATTAAATTTACCTCTTAGTTTTCTCAAATTTTAAAAACACACGCATAACGTATCAGCATGTACCACTATGCCCAGCTAATTTTTTCTATATATTTTTAGTTGGCCAGTTGATTTCTTTCTATTTTTAGTAGAGACAGGGTCTTGCTCTTGCTCAGGCTGGTTTTACTTTTTTTTTTTTTTTTTTGAGACAGAGTCTAGCTTTGTTGCACAGGCTGGAGTGAGTGCCGTGGCGTCAGCCTAGCTCACAGCAACCTCAAACTCCTGGACTCAAGCAATCCTATGGCCTGAGCCTCCTGAGTAGCTAGCTGGGACTACAGGCATGCACCGCCATGCCCGGCTAATTTTTTTCTATATATATTAGTTGGCCAATTAATTTGTTTCTATTTATTGTAGAGACGGGGTCTCGCTCTTGCTCAGGCTGATTTGGAACTCCTGACCTCGAGCAATCTGCCCTCCTCGGCCTCCCAGAGTGCTAGGATTACAGGCGTGAGCCACTGTGCTGGGCCTCAGGCTGGTTTTGAATTCCTGATATTGAGGGATCCTCCAGCCTCGGCCTCCCAGAGTGCTAGGATTACAGAATAACATATCTTTTAACTAAGGTCAAACACAAATGAGTAGCATAGATGGGAAGAATAATGATAAGGAGGTCAAACTGAGAATGAGCTGAAATTAGTGAAAAATGAAAAGGATACAAACCCAGATTCCCTTTTATTTTCTCTTTTTAAAAAAGATTTATTTGGGGAAGGTTGGTGAAAGGGACTAAATAGGGATTAGTCTCAGTACACATCTGGCTGTGAAATTCTAGGTTTGCTCCAATTTTCTCTCTGAATCAGTTAATGGGCTAACATCCTTCCTGGGGCTCTGTCTGATCTGGCTCCTGTTTACCTCGCTGGCCTCCGTTAACTCCTCTGGTGTTTGGCCTTCGCTCACCACCCACCCTGGCCTTCTCTGTCCCTCCAGTGTGTCGAGTCCCTCCGCTTTCTCTCCTTTAGTGCCAGCATCTTTGCATTCATTTGGCCTGGAGTGTACTTCTGCCCCATTCACTGAGAACTCTTGATGTCCCTTCTTGATGTCCGTAACTCAGATGTCCCTTCCCGAAGGAAATCCTCTTAGCTAAGATGCAGCCCTACCTCATACCACCCTCACCAGTTCAGGTAAATTATAGGTTATCATCTACAAATGTCTTCGGTGGGTTCTCTCAAAAATAGATTTTTTTTTTTTTTTTTTGAGACAGAGTCTCACTCTGTTGCCCAGGCTAGAGTGAGTGCCATGGCGTCAGCCTAGCTCACAGCAACCTCAAACTCCTGGGCTCAAGCAATCCTGCTGCCTCAGCCTCCCAAGTAGCTGGGACTACAGGCATGTGCCACTATGCCCGGCTAATTTTTTCTATATATATTAGTTGGCCAATTAATTTCTTTCTATTTATAGTAGAGATGGGGTCTCGCTCTTGCTCAGGCTGGTCTCGAACTCCTGAGCTCAAACGATCCGCCCACCTCGGCCTCCCAGAGAGCTAGGATTACAAGATTGAGCCACCGCGCCCGGCCATCAAAAATAGATTTAAGTAATGTCTATCATCAATTTTGGAGTCCTTGAAATGCAAAGTGCCTTTCAAGTTCTTTTTCTGGGCCACTAATATCACACTTATTATTTGCCAGTTCTAATTTGAACATTTTCTTTTTCTGATTGATTTCCACTTATAAAGCGTTTTTTAAAATCTATAATAGTCTCTATATGGCTTCATTTTTTTTGAGACGGTCTTGCTCTGTTGCCCCAGGTAGGGTGCAAGTGGATCATCATAGCTCACAGCAACCTCAAACTCCTAGGCTTAAGTGATCCTTCTGCTTCAGTCTCTTGAGTAGTTGGGACTACAGGCATGTGCCACCACTCCTGGCTAATTTTTCTATTTTTTGTAGATATGGGTCTTGCTCTTGCTTAGGCTGGTCTCAAACTCCTGAGCTTAAGCAGTCCTCCCTCCTCAGCCTCCCAGAGTGTAGAATTATAGGCCAACTTCATGCCTTACTTCTTTAACTTACTAACTCAATTATTTAGTCCTTGCCGCCTCTCCTCCGTCCTTGGTAGATGACATGTTCTTCCCATTTAAAGCTGATTTTTCTGCTTTGCTTTGTGTCAGATTTCCTCTCATTTCCTTGGGGACCTTCATCTTTTGTACCCTTTCTACACTGTTTTCAGCCATTGTCTCTCTACTGGATTCTTTCTTCCCAAGCTACACACATATTCATATCCCTTCTATTTTAAAAAAATAATGCTCCCATAACCTTGTGATACCATCTAACCATTGTCTTATTTCCCCTCTTTACTTCATGACCAGGCTTTTTGTTGGTTGTGTTCACTTATTGTATTTATTTATGTCAGTCAGATGTGGCCATATGTGCCAATATGCCTTTGTTACTTACTTGAATGTCATTAAACAATATAGCTAACTCTCTCCTTGAAAATATTCCCTTGGCTTCCATTACGCCACTCTTTCAAGGGTTTCTTTCTTTCTTTCTTTTCTTAGGCCCTTTGTGGGCTTCCTCTTTGAGTTTTTCTTCCTATTTTGGTCCCTTAAATTTTGTGTTTTCCAGATATATAATAACCCTAGTTACTACTTCCTTGGTTTCAACCATCAGTCACATGCTGATGTCTCTCAAAGTGATAACAGCAATGTTTAATCTCTCTTCTGAATTCCAACTGCCCTCCTAGACACCTTGCCCAGGGACTCAGTTTTTATTTATCTATAACTGAACAATTATCTGTTTCTGTTCCCCTGAAACCTCCTCATCCTCAGTATTTCTTAGCTTGATGAGTAGCACCAAGCCATCCAGTACCCGGAGTCTTTCCTTTCCCTTACTCCCCACAGTCAGTCTTCAAGTCCTGTTGATTCTGTAATCCTAAAAGTTCTCGAATCATCCCTTGTCCACTGCTGCTTTATTGGTACCTACCGTCATTATGATTATACCTTTGACTTGGCTCATACTCATTTGTTTTTCAATTCTTAGTTCATATCATTTCTTCCAGGACACCTGTCCTGACCAAGCCTCCGCTCAACCCCAGGGTGCGCTTTGGCACTCCTCTTATGAGCTCCTGGAGCATCCTTTGTACATCTTTTTCATAACACACTTGTCAAATTATGTTGTAGTAATCTTCTATGATTCCTTTACCAAAACTATAAAGTTCCTGCAGACAGGGATTCTCTTTCTTCATAGTATGCCTAGAGTTTAGCATAGTAACTAAGTATAGGGATTTAAATGTTTCCTGCATGAATGACTGACTCATATGAACATTCCACTGCCCCAGCTTCTCAGTTCTTTGCTCATGGATGGATCATTCCTGCTCCATTTCTTCTCCGTATATAGGAAACAGAATATGAATTAAAGAAATTTTTTAGAGAAAAAATATTTCCAATAATACCATGAAAGAATACTTTAGAGAAACAGTATTTCTCTTATTACTATGAAAATTTGTGGTCTATAATTTTTTTTATTTCAGTAGATTTAGGGAGCACAAGTTGAATTCTGTTACATGTATATGTTGCATAGTGAAGTCTGGGTTTTGGTGTCCCCGTCACCTGAATAGTGTACAATGTACCCAATAGGTGATTTTTCATCCCTCCTCCTTCCCACCCTCTCCCCTTGTAAGTCTCCAGTGTCTGTTATAACGTGGTGTGTAATTTGTTTATAGCTTTTAACTAAGTGTCATTTTAAATTTCTAGTCTTTAGACAGCTTTACATCAAACAATGGACCATTTCATTGTTACTTGGGCGGTGATCCCAGTCAGACCATGGAAAATTCTGGTTTTCCTGAAGATGTTCGAGTACCTCCTGGAAAAGGCAACATTGGTAATATGCCGGTGGTAGCAGTGGAAGGAAAAGGTGAAGTGAAGCACGGAGGAGAAGATGGCAGGAACAACAGTGGAGCACCTCACCGAGAGAAACGAGGCGGAGAAAGTGAGGAATTCTCTAACGTCAGAAGGGGGAGAGGTGTGTCTTATCTTTTTTGTTCTTACTGTCTTTATAAACTAATTGGAAAATTTTTCTTTATGTCTAGATCTCTCCCTTGACTCCACAGGCACAGTAGTGTGTTCCCTGAAAGGACTGGGGAAAACTTTTTTGGGGGGGCCGGGCAAGGTCTTGTTGTATTTACTGGGTGAGAGTGCAGTGATGTCATCATAGCTCACTGCAACTTCAAACTTCTGGGCTCAAGCGATTCTCCTGCCTCAACCTCCCCAAGTGGCCCTCCCCAACCAACCACACTTGACTAATTAAAAAAATTTTTTTGTAGAGACCAGGTCTTGCTATGTTGTCTAGGCTGGTCTCAAACTCCTGGCCTCAAGTGATCCTCCTGCCTCAGCCTCCCAAAGTGCTAGGATTACAGGTGTGAGCCACCATGCCAGGCCAACATTTCTATTTCTAAATCTTTTATGCAACTTTTTGAGGTAGCCAAATTTATGTTCTGTAACACCCCCCAGAGCAATGACCAATTTCTCCAACTGTGCTGCTGTGTTTTTTCCCTATATAGATAAAAATCCGAATTTTTTATCTTTTTCACATTTCCCATTCAAAAGAGATCATTTGAAGCTGACAAATCAAGTAATAGAGATAAAAGAACGTGTAACAATACAAAGATGAACATGAAGAATGGTGATGTTGGAGATAAATGTATAAATGAAAAAGAAATTAGGCTCTTCTGATGGAGGCTCTGAGTCCCAGTCAGAAGAAACTAATTTCTAAACAGCGTGCATTAATATCAAGCCTTAAGCTCAGCTTCTGGGGGATGTGCCACTAGGACAATGTAAATGTGGCACAAAACACAATATATTTTATATTTAAGTATATTGGTAGAGCTGTCAGTGTCACAGATAAATAAGCTGACAAAAACAGACCTAGGAAGTGTGCAGAAATTTTATAGCCAAGGAAAAAGTAAAAAGGAAGTGGGGAGGGGATAAGGAGCCTCATATGCAAATAGAAGGTCTGTTTCAGAAGAACATATGTTCCCCAAAACAGAAGAACATTTTAGATAACCAATATTTCTCATTCAAAGAAGAAGAACATATACTCTTAGAGGATCAAAGCAGAAATGACAAGGCCTGTAAAGAGGAAATTGTATAAGTAAGGGGAAAATTGGGGACATAAGAAATATTTACAGATGGGCCAGGCGCAGTGGCTCATGCCTGTAATCCCTGCACTCTGGGAGGCCAAGGAAGGAGGATCCCTTGAGCTCAGGAGTTCAAGACCAGCCTGAGCAAGAGCGACATCCTGTCTCTACTAGAAATAGAAAGAAATTACTTGGACAGCTAAAAATATATAGAAAAAATTAGCAGGGGATGGTGGCACATGCCTGTAGGTTCAGCTACTTGGGAGGCTGAGGCAGGAGGATCAGGCTGAGGCTTGAGCCCAGGAGTTAGAGGTTGCTCTGAGCTAGGCTGACACCACGGCACTCTACTCAGGGCAACAAAGTAAGACTCTGTCTCAAAAAAAAAAGAACCTTGACAGTTGTTATCCGTTGATCCAGTAATTCTCCTTGGAATCTGTCCTAAAGAAATCAGGAAATTTGAATAAGAATTAATTTTCAAAGACATTAATTGCAATGTTATTTGTAACAGCAAAAATTTGGAGTCATCCTGACTATCCCAAAGTGGAGAATGGTTGAGTGAAGATAAATGTTTATAATGTGATTTTAAAAGTAGGACACAAAATCATGTATAAGGAGTAATACCAATTTTGTAAATATATATAGAAAAAACAATGGATGCATATATAACAAAATCCTAATAGTACTGAGATTTAAATATCCGTAAAGAACATGCAATTTAGAATTAGAAAAACACATTAAAAAAACCTTTTGGGGCTGGGCGCAGTGGCTCACGCCTGTAATCCTAGCTCTCTGGGAGGCCGAGGTGGGCGGATCATTTGAGCTCAGGAGTTCGAGACCAGCCTGAGCAAGAGCGAGACCCCATCTCTACTATAAAAAATAGAAAGAAATTAATTGGCCAACTAATATATATAGAAAAAAATTAGCCGGGCATGGTGGCACATGCCTGTAGTCCCAGCTACTTGGGAGGCTGAGGCAGCAGGATTGCTTGAGCCCAGGAGTTTGAGGTTGCTGTGAGCTAGGCTGACGCCACGGCACTCACTCTAGCCTGGGCAATAAAGTGAGACTCTGTCTCAAAAAAAAAACCTTTTGGAAGACCTACAAGGTAACGAAACCAAAACCAACCAGAAAGGAAAACATAGCTAATTTAAAAATTCAAAATTTTTCAATTGTATTACCTTATTAGTATAGAATTTTTAGCATGCATCCTAAGTATGCATATTATGAATTATTTACATATAGTCATGTACCAGTATATTATAGATATTATAAAACCTTAGCAAAAAAATTTAAGAATCTATCAATATAAGTAGAAGTTTATATATATATTTCTTTGATCCCAAGAATTTTTTGTGTACTTCCTGATTGGTTCTACTGTACTTTGGAGATTTAGATCCCAAAAAATAACAGAGGAAAATAAAGAAAGCACACCGTTTCTACTTTTATAAGAATTATTTAAAACTAACTTATTTTGCTCTTTTAATATAGGGCACAGGATGCAACATCTGAGCGAAGGAACCAAGGGCCGGCAAGTGGGCAGCGGAGGCGACGGGGAGCGCTGGGGCTCAGACAGAGGCTCCAGAGGGAGCCTCAACGAGCAGATTGCCCTTGTGCTCCTGCGACTGCAGGAGGACATGCAGAGTGTCCTTCAGAGACTTCATAAACTGGAAACACTAACTGCTTCGCAGGTGGGCTTCCAGATTTGTTTCGTGGTCATCTTTGCTTGTCGATCCTGTAAAGCAGTGCATAACCTGTGTTGGTCACGTTTACACAAATCCATGTATTTTAGTGATTTTTGTAGAAAATAAAAAGGACCTAGTTTTTTGTGTTTTTTTTTTGAGACAGAGTCTCACTTTGTTGCCCAGGCTAGAGTGAGTGCCGTGGCGTCAGCCTAGCTCACAGCAACCTCAAACTCCTGGGCTCAAGCAATCCTGCTGCCTCAGCCTCCCAAGTAGCTGGGACTACAGGCATGCGCCACCATGCCCGGCTAATTTTTTCTCTATATATTAGTTGGCCAATTAATTTCTTTCTATTTATAGTAGAGATGGGGTCTCGCTCTTGCTCAGGCTGGTTTCGAACTCCTGACCTCGAGCAATCCGCCCGCCTCGGCCTCCCAGAGTGCTAGGATTATAGGCATGAGCCACCACACCCGGTCGAGGAATCTTCATTTGCTATCCCAGACTATTTATTTCTTAGAAAAAAATCCACTAGGAGTTGCATTTAATAGTTCTGATTCGACCCTAGCATTTGTTAGTTGCTACTTTAATGAAGAGTAGTTGTGTCTGTCACATTGGAGTTTGGTCACCTGGAATTCCAGTCTAAACCACACTGACTAATGTGACCTTGGATACGTCATTGGATACTTAGGGCTCAGTTTTGTAAATCTACCCTTAATTCCATTTAGTCTGGAGAAGTACCATAGGGCAAATTTCTTGGTTGAAGATTATTAATGTCTACAAAGCATTGCAGCACTTGGCCTGTTCAGCTTGAGTCTGCTAGAACTGTAATTTATCATTTAGCACCTTCATGGTCTGTAAGGACTAATGCAACATCCAGTGGCAACTAATTTCGTTTTACCTGTAAGCTATAGTCATATTGGTCTCTTTGAAATCATGTAACCTATAGCAAAGAAATATAAAAGCCTGCTCTTCCCCATTTTCCTTCTGTTCTCACTCTACTTCAGCACACTGGCCTCCCAGCTGTTCCTTGAACTTGCCAGCAGGCTCCCTCCCACTCTGGGTCTTTAAACTTCTTATTCCCTCTGTATAGAAGGCTGTTCTTGCAGTTAGCCACAGTTTTAAGCCTTCTCTGACCACTCTATTTAATAATTGTTTGCAATCCTCCCCTCCTCTGACATGTCCCATCTCCCTTCCTTGTTTTATCTTTCTTTATAGCATTTATCACCACCTGACATACCGTATATTTTACTGCTTTGTTATTTTTTATGTAACTTCATAGAGTGTAAACTTCATTAGGGCAGAGATTTAAGATGCTCAGTAAACATTTATTGAATGAATGAATGAATTATCTTACTAATGTTCATACCATTTCTCTAAAGTTATAATAAATGGAGAAACTAGAGTAATAAGTTTCTAATAACAACCCTAAGGAAACTTGACTTTGGAATGAGCCAAATTGGAATCTAAATTTCCTAAATTAATCCAAAAATGTTCTGCTTAATTTATGCTACTTCTTATTTAAAAACCTACAACCCACCGGGCGCGGTGGCTCACGCCTGTAATCCTAGCACTCTGGGAGGCCGAGGCGGGCGGATTGCTCGAGGTCGGGAGTTTGAAACCAGCCTGAGCGAGACCCCATCTCTACCAAAAATAGAAAGAAATTGACCAACTAAAATATATATATACAAAAAATTAGCTGGGCATGGTGGTGCATGCCTGTAGTCCCAGCTACTTGGGAGGGTGAAGCAGTAGGATCGCTGAGCCCAGGAGATTGAGGTTGCTGTGAGCTAGGCTAACGCCACGGCACTCACTCTAGCCTGGGCAACAAAGTGAGACTCTGTCTCAAAAATAAATAAATAAAAAACTACAACCCTAGCAGTATATTTCTCATATCTGTATAACTTTATAGTTTGTCATGAATTTCCAGATCTTTGGATACTGTTTACAGTCTTTTTATTTTGATTAGTAATCAAGACTACAGTTTTCAACAGTGTTTGTAAATGGGTAGTTTGTATGGAAACTAAGGAATTAATAAGAAAAGTTTACCCTCTAGGACCACTGAGATGGAAAAAAAAAAAAATGAAAAAAAAAAAAGGGAAAAGTTGAATAGGTAATTTAATAAGACTGTATAACAAGAGTTTAGATTGATTTGATATTTTGATAATTTTATATAATTTGAACCATAAAATATAAAGTATCCAAGCTATTTGTTTGGCTCACAATTTGGAGGAACTTGTCCTTTGGTCAGTATGAGTTTTAGGATAATCAAAGCATAGTTAGCAGAAAAATAGAGAATAGACTAATATTTCTGTAATTTTTAAAAAAGCAAGATAGGAAATAGAAAAATTACTGTTTTTTTTTTTTCATTTTGTCAAGGCTAAATCACTTTCATTTATATTTCTAGGCAAAATCATCAACATTACAGACTAGTAATCAGCTCCCCTCACAGGTGAGAAAATTTTTCTTAAATCTAAGTGCCAGGATTTCAAATAAGTTATAATACATTTAGAATATATGAGATTCTTAAAGCGCTCCAAATGAGATCTATTCTATAGACCTTTGAAGTTAAAAAATATTTATTTTGTGTTTATTTAAGTCTAAAAGTCTGCTTACTAAATTATGCTCTGAATTCAGCAGGAATGAGATTTGTTACTAATTTCATATTTTCAAAATTTTGATTTTGATATGTTTTTAAGTTTAGACACAATATTTCATAGATGGGTGACAAGCTTATTGTATTTTTTCAGAGACCATCTTGGTGGCCCTTTGAGATATCTCCTGGTGCATTAACTTTTGCTATCATATGGCCTTTTATTGCCCAGTGGCTGGTGCATTTTTATTATCAAAGAAGGAGAAGGTAATTCTACAGTTTTATAATTTTAAATGATGTATAAACTCATATAAACTATAGTAGACAGAGCTTTTAGCAGCAATTAAGGGGATAGGTCCATTTTATAGATGTATTATACTGAACATTCTATACTGATCCTGAGGCTGAAATTGCCTTGGAAATGGTATCTTGTGGATTTCTAGGTACTTGTTAGACTGAAAACATTTTTCACTTGAGAGTATCTGATGGATTCATACAGCTTTGATTTAGGCAACGTTACAATGACTATATGCTGCTTAAGTTTTATGGCTTATGAGGAAACAATGCTCTTATAGTCTAATGTTTATTTCGGGTCCTTTGCTGATATAAAGGATCACAGAAAGGTAAATAAATAATGCCTGTTTGCTCTCTATACCTTTGAAATATATTCTGAAGCTGAGATGACCTAAAAAGGGCAACAAAATTAAAAATAAATAAATAAACAAAAAATACATCTTTGAAATATAGACATTGATGTTTCAGAAAATTTTCAGGCTGGTGATTGACTATCTCTATCTAGAATTAGGGATTACTTCAATTTGAGGGCCAGAATTCCAGTTTGGGATAACAAGAGATACCTTTTAGAAAAATAGATTGGAATCCCTGAAATTACCCTGAGTCTGTCTATGCTAGGACTAAGCTGAGGCCAAAACCCTTAGTTAAAGGAAATCCTTAAATATAAAAAGTGTCCTCCTTTAGACACTGTGTAAACTGATGAATGAGTGGGCATATAGACCATTATTTACCTCACTGTTCTCATACTAATTAGATTTTCAGTGTTTCATCACTGTTTCCCATTAAGTAACAATGGGTGGGGAAAAGAAATAGGACATTTGATCATAATGTGCACACATTTTCAAAAATCTACAAGTTTAAATTTTTATGGTATGTTTTTCCTTTACCAAAGAACCCAAGTTTCTAGCTATTATGCTTGATAACACAAAGCATTTATCCTTGTCTTGTGTAAAAGGGACAGAGGCAGTACTGTGAGTGCTCCAGTTATAATACCTTATAGTAGATGGACTGAAATGCATGTGACAGTGAGTCAATTCGTTTTAGTTTTCCTTTTTCTCTACTTAAGTTAAGACAGTTTTGATTTATGTTCGTTAATGAGCTGAATACATTTTCTGATACATGAATATTCTTAGAATACCTCTGCTCACTTGAAAAAACTTCAGTAAGATTTCTGAAGCATAAATTGCATTCTTAGTTTTATTTTTCCCTTTTCCAATCCATTCATGTGTGTCATTTTAGTTGTTAATTTAAACTCTTTTCTTTTCTTCTTTGACACATTTTAAATTTGTCCTGTGATGATTGGATTTAATGTTTTATATTCTTTTTTGTTTGTTTTTTTGTTTTTTTTATTTTTTCCACCGTGCAACCCACTTCAGGGCCAGCAGCCTATGGGCACAGGCCAGGCAGTGGTTCAGGGACACAGTTTGCTCTGGCATGGGACACTATGAGATAGTGTTTTATATTCTAATATGCCTGGTTAGGAGGAAAAAAAGAACCAAATCTTTTTTCGGTAGGTAGTAATGCTGGATTTAAGCTGCAGGGCACAATGACACTAAAGGTAGGTGTTTACATATTTTGCAATGCATTTCAAAGTTCCTTTTCATGTTTCCTTTGTAGAAAGTTGGGAGCTGGAGAGTAGAGAAATTTGGCACAGGTCAAAAACAACTAAAGCTTACTTTGGTTAATAATTTATTTTATGCCTAAGGTTGAGGCAGCTTATCACTTCATTAAATATGGAAAAACAAACTGTATTCTGCTTCAACAGGCACATAAAATTGGAGTTTTTATAAAATTGACTTTTTAAATGTTTCTTACTAATAGAAGGATAGTAAAAAGCTGTTCACCATTTCTCCTATGTGTCCCTTTCAGTTGTTCACAGATGTCTCTGAATGGAAACACTCCTTCCTATTAATTTTTTACTTTGTTATTGTTGAATCCTTATAAAGTATTTTTTTTTACTGTATGTTAAATGTTTGATCCTTCCAAATTGCAAATTATTTAGCACTGTGGAACTAGCTTCATTTGGATGAGGTATAGTGATTTTTTGTGTTGTTTGTTTACATATGTAACAGATTAACTGGGATTGGAAGTAGGGCCTTACTTCATATGGAAACAAGTTTTAGCCTGGGGGAGATTTAGGTATCTTTTAATCTGACAGTTAAAGGAATGAAGGCTAGAGAGCAGTGTGTTTGGTTTAGAAGAGATAAATTCTGTGTTAGAGATTAAGAGAAAGGTCTAGAAATCTGCTCAGGGTGAGACAAGTGTGGGCGGTAGAGGGTGTGTCTTAACCCATAATAGGGATCATGCTGTAGCTCGTCCTCTAGTACAGTGGCTGGCACGGAGCAGGTGTTCTATAAACGTGTGTCGAATGCATGACCGAGTGCCCTCTATGGGCAAGATGACAAACCAAAGTACCATATGACATGGAAAAGCTTTTGTTTTATTTAATAAATATGCATGTGGACACAGACACTGGGATAGTCCTATATATGTAAAATTAGCTATTTGTGATAAGCTTATAAATATATATGTAATTTTGCCTTTTAATGTTAAAAGTAATATTTAAGGTCTGCTGCTTGATTTTTTTTCCTAGTATAGAATATAAATTTAAAAGTAAAAGAGATTTCTTACCCTCTCACTTTGCAGTAGATCAGAAAAACATTCTCTATATGATGTGAAGAGCAACACCTGCAGAGATCTAGTTCAAAACTAGACCCTGACCAGCCTTCTATGTCCTGGTTGTCCCCGTTATCCAACCTGACGACGCTTCTATTAAAATTATCCATGAGTTAAATATTGGCAGCAGACCTCTTAAATCTACATGACTACTCTTAAGATTATTACTTTGAAGGAAAGGATGTTTCTTATTTATTTTATTTATTTATTTTATTTTATTTTTATTTATTTACTTTTTTTTGAGACAGAGTCTCACTCTGTTACCTGGGCTAGAGTGCCATGGCGTCAGCCTAGCTCACAGCAACCTCAAACTCCTGGGCTCAAGCAATCCTCCTGCCTCAGCCTCCCAAGTAGCTGGGACTACAGGCACGTGCCACCGTGCCTGGTTAATTTTTCTATTTTTTAGTTGTTAGGCTAATTTGTTTCTATTTTTAGTAGAGACGGGATCTCGCTCTTGCTCAGGCTGGTCTCAAACTCCTGAGCTCAAGCAATCCTCCTGCCTTGGCCTCCCAAAGTGCTAGGATTACAGGCATGAGCCACCACGCCCGGCGGAAAGGATGTTTCTAACCACTGTTCTTTACCAGCCTGCCCAGATTCATAAATGTGTCATTTCCTTGGGGACACTGAGCCTTCAGTAGAGAGGTAGCAAATACAACTGTTTGGGAGTGAGGAGGATCTCAAGAGGAACATTCTTCAAATGGAGCCTGGGGCAGAAGGTGCTGACACGGGAAGTCAGGCCAGGGTTCTATGGAAGGGAAAGAATCTCAGCAGAGTGTTCCAAAGGCAGGATCTATGCCTCTTCCCTTACCTGTTGTTTTCTGTGATTTTCCTTCTCTAATCACACTATACCTCCATATTGCAAGTTAATTTTTAAAAAATACAAAACTGAGGACGTTGGTACTTTAAGATGGGAGTCTGTTGGCCTCATTTTCCAGCAAATTGATTAACTTAAAAAAATACAAAACAGAAAGATCTCGTTAAGAGCTTGAAGAAAGTTCTGAAGGCAGTGATTTATGTTTATTCTATTACATTAGAAGACTGGGGGTCCAGAGGCCAAGTCTGCCTTCCGTGAGTCTACAAAGGGCTGCGCTTACTAATCTGCATCACACAGGTTCTTGACTGGTGTTGCCAACCATTCAGGCACCGACAGCTGACATTTCTGCTAAAACTTCACTCAAGAAGTTTGTCAGCCACCCGCATATGTCTTGTCTTTCTCATGCCTTTCAGTTGTCTTCCCCCGGGAGTCTGTTTTCTTCATGCTACTGGGGATTTCCTTCTGTTATGTGAAAATTGATCTGATTATTTAAAATGTCACTCCTGCCAAGGAGGAAGTGTGCGTAAGAGGATTTCTACAGAGGATAAGGAATGAGCTGATTATTTAAACTGTCACTCCTGCCAAGAGGGTTGCATAAGAGCATTTCTACAGAGAGGAATGAATCTGTAACGGAGGGTTTCAGCCATTTTGGGATCTTGAGTGCTGGGAAGGATATGGAGATTTTATTGCAATGGAACCTCTTGCAGAACTCAGATCTTAGGTGATTGTTGTGTCTGCTGCTAACAAGCCCACTCTTTTCTGATAGCTCCTTCACTCTGCTGTCACTAGAATCACCACATTTTATATATTTATTTATTTGTATGTGTGTGTGTGTGTGTATATATATGTATGTATCTCCGAGTTTAGGGTTCACATGGCTCCACCTCCCCCACCAACTAAACTGAGAGCTCTCTTAAGGAATGCCTCATTCATCTTTCAATCCCCAGTGCCTGAAAACTAATAGAAACATAATTATGTGTTGAGTAATGAATAGTTCATTTGTACAACTGTCAACCTCTTATAGTTTAAGCTTTTTTATTTCACAATTTTTCCATTTTGATACAATTATGAAATAATTCCCCAAAATCTTAATTGTAAAATAGCCAATTAGAAAAAGATGAGAATCTAGATGTTAAGGGAGGAGAAATGTAAATTTAAATTATTTTTTAAAAACTGGTAATTTCAGCACTTGCAATTGGATCTTTCCTATCCTGTCAGGCTATAAGTCATTATAAATAGTTTCATAAGGACCATTTGTAATTTTGTGGTTTTATTTTGAATTTGAATGTTAAATAATAACATTGTATTATCATCCAGAGAATTCTTTGGTATGGACGTGTTGCCTATTCATGTTACATTTATACTCACAAGAAATTGGTTTTTACTTTTTTTTTTTTTAAAGAAAACTGAACTGAAGAAAATGGTGTTTTACTCAAGAAGACTACTGGGCCTGGATGACCTCAGAATGAAATGGATTGTGGCGTTCACAAGAAAGTCTTAGTTTGTGATGATTACATTGCTTTTTATTGTCCAGTAGTTTGGTTTGTGTACATATATACATACATATTTTGCACTACACAAATGATAACATTTTAAGGACTAATATCACTGATACTTGAATAATCAATTTCAACTAGGTTATAAGTCGCATACATAGATTCACCCTACCCTTGAACTTGAAGGACATTAAATTATTAATTATCGTTTGGTAACATGTTTACCTGATTATCTCCCATAGAGAAATATAAGCTGCTTTTCCAAGGTACAGTTGTGATAATGAGATCAGATTTATAAGTGGGTATTTTTAATTTTATAAATTAAATACAAGAAAGAAATTAAATACAAGAAATCAGGAGTGCATTTCAAATGACATTAAATCAACTTTATATCTTAGTCACTGAATTGCTATGCCAAGTAGTAGAAAACTGCTGGAAGAATCTTCTTCCCCTTCACTTTGTGGGCTTCCCATGATCTTTTTTGGGCATTCGCAGCCCTGAGTTTGGTGTTCAGGCATCATTATTAACAAGTAGAGCCCTCTGTAGTAGGCTTAGTTTTTACAAATGATTCACGGAAGTCATATAACCTGCTGATGGAAATGTTTAAGACTGAGCATTATATAGGTTTAAAAGTATATTCTGAGCCTGCAGATGACTAATAAGATTTTTATTCAGTCATTTACATTTATTCCTTTGTAATCATTTTTCTTTAACTGAGGATATCTAGTGTCTGCTTCATAGGGTGCTTTGAAATATAAAATGAAAACCTATTTATACTGTTTTTACAAAGGTCAAAAAAGAAACAGATGAAAATCATTTTTCTGCAACTGGTGAACTATATAGACTGGACTCTTAACCTCTTAGTGCCTCAGTTTTTCCTTCAGGTTATAATACTTTAGATATACCTACTTTACAGGGGTATTGGAAGGATTTGTAAGCTCATAAGCCATATCCTTCCGTACGAACAAGACATGCCTAACTAATGGAAATGTAAGTCCGTCTACCCCACCTCTCACATTTAAACCAGTAAGAAGGCTATAATTTAGATCCTTAAAGACTTTGGAAAATCATTCTTCTTGTATATCTTCTAAAACTCCCTGCTCACTTAGATGTACCTTGTACTTTGAAGATTTCTTTGATTCATATGCTTGTAACAAATAATTTTTAAGCAGTCTTGATATGTGTGATGTTGGGTTTAGCATCATGTATTCAGAGTGTTTTAAATAAGAGGAAAAGAATTAATCCATCTCTGATATTATAGGATGGTTCTTTGTTTGCCTGAAAAAAAGGTATAAGACTATAATTTGCTTTTCCCAGACTCTTTTTTCCTTTTTCTTTTTCCTTTCATGTAACTTGCTGGTTTTTACTTTTTAATCCCATCTTGATTAAAATTTGTCTGTCTAAAGGGATCTACTATTTGTTTTTAAGTAATTGTCTTCTATTTAGAAAAAAATGAAGGAAGTAACTGACTTATATGTAAAAATAAAGTTTAGACCTGTAGATCAGAGATATTTTCAAAAATTAGATATTAATCTGCTGTCAGAAAAGATGGCTTTTCTCTTAGAATATAAATAAATCAAATGCAAATTAAGAATGTGAATCATTACAAGCAGCCAGAGGTAACTAAATCCTAGGGATAACGGTTTATATCCTGTTCCAAAGTCTTATTTTACAGTTTGAAAAGCACTTTGCACACAGTTCTTGTACATAAAAGTAAAGATGTAATTATAGGGTGTAGTGTTCCTGCTTTGTTTAACAAGAACCTCATTTTAAAATTTAAAGTGACAGCTACGGTATTTTTTTAATGATTGACTTATTTTCTGTTTCTTTATTGTAAAACTAAGTTAAAAATAAAAGGTTAATGAGAAATGATATGGTTTTTATTGTTGCTGTTAGTGCATTGATTATGTACTAAGGATTAAATGAGAATAAGTAGTAGGAATTCATAGAAAGTAATCATGAATCTTCTAAAATAAAGCCATAATTTGATAAAAATCAGGAAGTAGTATGAAATTTAACTCACTTAATCTTCTGATTGAGAATATTAGTGATCTAGTCAAAAATCTTAGTTTCAGTTCTACCAGATAAGTTTTCCCCAGCTGCTCAATGAACCCTAGTTAGCCATCTTAAATACATATTATTGGTCTTAGGTGGAAACTGGTGAGAAGAGTTTTGTGTTTTTAATATATATCTGTAACTTGCAACTTCTACAGCTAGTGATAAAAGTGATAGTAACTACTTGTATCATTTAAGATATCAGTGTTCTGTTGCATGTAATAGGAATCCAACTGCAGCAAATATAAGTGGTTTTTTTCTCCAGTACAAGAAGTCTGGGGCTGCCACAATGCCAACAGGAAGACAGGCTCCTTCTGTGTTTCTGTTCTACCATCATTAGTGTGTAGCCCTTGTCTTCATTCTTGCAAGATGGCGGGGGCACCTCTAGATCGCATGTCTGCAGTATGGGCAGGCACAGAGTGAAGGGCAGAAGGCGATTCCCAGTCGTTATTTCCATGTGATAAGGAGACAGCAATGTTCTTGACAAAAGTCTCACACAGGAGACACCTTATATCTCATTGGCTAGAACTGGGTCTGATAATTATATGTTTGTCCACAAA
Organism: Mirza zaza; assembly: GCA_008750895.1. Classification (NCBI taxonomy): domain Eukaryota; kingdom Metazoa; phylum Chordata; class Mammalia; order Primates; family Cheirogaleidae; genus Mirza; species Mirza zaza. The sequence continues at coordinate 10,992 of VSMD01013603.1, read as the reverse complement.
AATATTATTTATTTTATTTAAAAAATAAAATCATTATATAGATACAATTTTATAAATATAATTTTATCCATGTGTGGTAGGAAAGGCCATGTTTTTTGGCTTTTAATGTCCCCCTTTAAAAAATTTTTTTCAAAACAAGATCTTGCTGTGTTGCCCAGGCTGGAGTACAGTGGTGTGATCATAGCCCACTGCAGCCTCAAACTCCTGGGCTCAAGCGATCCTCCTGCCTCTGCCTCCTGATAGCTGGGACTACAGGCATGTGCCACCATGACTGGTTAATTTAAAAAAAATTTTGTAGAGATGAGGCCTTGCTGTGTTGCCCAGGCTGGTCTCAAACTCCTGGTCTCAAGTGATCCTCCCACCTCAGCCTTCCAAAGTTCTGGGATTAGGTGTGAGCTACTGCATCTGGCCCCCTTAAATTCTCTTCTCTGTGTATATTTTTCCTTTCTGCTTTCTGAACTCTTGTTTTTTCCCCTTTCTCTCTCCATTAATCCTCCTTCCTAATGGTACCATATTTTATAAGCTGGAAAATGATAAGTGCCCTTTGCCTACTTAAAAACAAATAGACCTGGTATGGTGGCTCACGCCTGAGCAAGACTCCATTACTACAAAGAAACAAAACTTAGCCGGGCATGGTGGCCCACACCTGTAGTCCCAGCTACTCAGGAGGCTGAGGCAGGAGGATCGCTTGAGCCCGGGAGTTCGAGATTGCAGTGAGCTGAGATGATGCCACTGCACTCTACCCCAGGTGACAGAGCGAGACCCTGTTGCAAAAAACAAACACAAAACAAAAAACCAAAAACAAATAAGGCCAGGCGTGGTGGCTCACGCCTGTAATCCTAGCACTCTGGGAGGCCGAGGCGGGCGGGCGGATTGCTTGAGGTCAGGAGTTCAAAGCCAGCCTAAGCAAGAGCGAGACCCCGTCTCTACTATAAATAGAAAGAAATTAATTGGCCAACTAATATATAGAGAAAAAATTAGCCGGGCATGGTGGCGCATGCCTGTAGTCCCAGCTACTCGGGAGGCTGAGGCAGGAGGATTGCTTGAGCCCAGGAGTTTGAGGTTGCTGTGAGCTAGGCTTGATGCCACGGCACTCACTCTAGCCTGGGCAACAAAGTGAGACTGTCTCAAAAAAAAAAAAAAAAACAAATAATAAGAGAACTTCCTCCCAGTTTGAATTCTTTGGTATTTGTTAAATGAACTTTTTAATGCATACATAAAGTCAGGCAAGGGAATAGCCACTGTTATTTTTTTCTGCTTAGCACCCTTTCCCCCTTCTTCTGACATCAGCACCACTCTCCTCTGTCCCCTACCTTCTTCCTTTTGATAGCTCTTCCTCCTCCCCTCGAATCAAGTAGTTGGTGAGGCTGCCAGGTGGAAGCCCAGCTATACCGATTGCTGCCCCGCCCCAGGTCACAGTCATCTGAATTGCACCTGGCCAGTCTATATCCCATGCTCCTGACCACAGTGACAATCCCAGGGACGGGCATAGGGCCCTTAGCGAGGCAGTCAGAATTATTCTCTGAGGTTTATTTCATGGAGCTAAGAGAGGAAGTATTTTCTCTCTGTCTCTCATAGACTATGTTTTAGAGCTGTTTTAGGTTTGCAGCAATATTGAGTGGAAAGTACCAAGAATTCCCTTACGCTCCTTCCCTACACACACCACCACCTCCTCCACCGTCACACCCCGACAGAACAGCATCGGTACAACTGATGGGCCGACAGAGACACATCGTTACCTTAGGGCTCACCCTTGGCGCTGTACGTTCTATAAGTTTGACGAATTTAAAATGACATGTATGCACCATTATAATATCATACCGAGTGGTTTCACTCCCCAAATCCTCTGTGCTCAGCCTATTCATGCCTCCCTGCTGACTCCTTGCAACCACTGATCTTTTTGCTGTCTCTAGTTTTGCCTTTTTAGGAATGTCATATATTGGGATCATACAGTATGTAGCTTTTTCAGACTGGCTTCTTTCACTTAATAATGTGCAGTTAAGGTTCCTCCGTGTGTTTTCATGGCTCAATAGCTCATTTCTCTTTAGCACTGAATAGTCCATTGTATAGATGTGCCAAATTTTGGCAATTATGAATAAAGCTGCTATAAACATCAGTATGCAGGTTTTTGTGCAGGTGTAAGTTTTCAGCTCATTTGGATAAATATTAAGGAGCACAACTCCTGGACCGAATGCTAAGGAGTCTATTTAGTTTTTTAAGAAACTGCCACACTCTCTTCCATAGTGGCTGTACCATTTTGTATTTCCACTAGCAATGAATGAGAGGTCCTGTTGCCCATCTTTGTCAGCATTTGGTATTGTCAGTGTTTTAGATTTTAGCCATTCTGATAGGTGTGTTGTGGTATCTCGCTATTGCATTCTTTTCTCTTTGAATTATAGCCTGCTGAAGGTTATATTATCCTAGAAGTTCTTGGGGCCATATTGCTCGCCACTTAAGTAATAAGGCCAACAACAAGATCAAGAAACTTCGACAACTTAGAGCCAGAGACAGTGAAGAATGTTCATCCAATTAACTCTGAAAACACTACTCTCTTTACACAGTCTGTTTACATAGGTTCGTGAATTTTCCATCTTTCTAAAAGTAGTTTAAGTTAGGTTTCTGATACTTGCTACTAGAGTCATAAGTAATATGAGTAGCTCTTCATTCTCGGGCCTGAGTGCAGGCTCTGGAGTCAGGCTGCCTGGGTGCAAATTCTGGCTCTGACGCTTTCTGGCTGCGCAGGCATGGGGCAGTCTGTTAAAGTTGTATTTCAGTGTCCTCATCTATAAGATTAGGATAATAGAACCTCATGGGTTACTACATGTAAAATACATAGAACAGTGCTCAGGATAGAGTAAGTTCCTGGTAAATGACAGCTGTTATGATGGCCATAATGATACATTTTGATTTTGCTGTCTGTACTTTTACAGAAGTAGGACAAGATGACACCCAATTCCCCTTTGCAGATTTTAGAAGTGCTACAAAGAGACAGACACTGGAAAAGTTTGTGCAAAAGTACAGAGTTATTTTCTAACAAAAGTCAGTCCCTTCCACCTATCCTCTGGATACTATCCCTTTCCTCAAGGAGTTTGCCACATTTTTCTTCCCCAGAGGCAACTACTGCCATGACTTACGGCTGATTGTTTTGGTATTTACCTCCCAGTTTCTAAGTTATATGTTTGAATTGCCACTTCTTCATTTTTCTGTTTTAGGAATTACCTATTTACTTCCCATTACTGAAACTGAAGATTTCATTTTTTTTTCCCTTCCCTTTCATTCACTGCTCATGTGTATTTTGTCACGTACCCACCTTTGTTTTTTTTTGAGACGGAGTCTGGCTGTGTTGCCTGGACTGGAGTGTCGTGGTGTGGGCCCAGCTCACAGCAACCTCAAACTCCTGGGCTCAAGCGATTCCCCAGCCTCAGCCTCCAAGTAGCTGGGACTACAGGCATGCGCCACCATGCCCAGCTACTTTTTTCTATTTTTAGTAGAGATGGGGTCTTGCTCTTGGCTCAGGCTGGTCTCAAACTCCTAAATTCAGGGCTTCCTCCTGCCTCGGCCTCCCAGAGTGCCAGGATTCCAGGCGTGAGCCACCGTGCCTGGCCTTTAGGGAACTCAACTCTTTTATGATGGGTGGTGAGCAAGCCTATTCTTTACTCTGGAAAGAAACATTATCGTATCAGACAGTAAGTATCCTGCCATTTACTCCAAAAGACAACACTACCTTTGTCTCCCAAAGCTTTTCACTACACTTAACATCCTTGAAAAGATGGTCCAAAACAAAGGTCAGTTGCACTTCACTAGCATGACATGTAGAAATGCATGAGAGCCATGGAGAATTATCTCCTAGTACATTTGTATTGAGATTATGGTTAGATCAGTGTTTCAGTGGTCACATTATTAGGACCACATAAACACTATTCACAGCTGAGCAATGTACTAAACTATGATCATTTTTTTCTTTCCTGCACAGCTTTTTATTATTGCCGAGTTAACTATCTTACTTTTTCATTTGCTTAGTTTTCTCTATACTTAACAATATTCAATCCCTAATTCTTTCCTATTATCTAAAAAGAATCTGAATCTATAACATCTTGACAGGTCCAAATTTAGATAATAAATCACTTGTTCACAATGAATACCATTACAGCATGCCTTTCCTGGTGGTTTTCAGGTGACTATAGCTGCACATGCTAGGTCTACAGTTGCAAAGAGTGTTTGTAATTTTCCACTCAAGGGCACTGTCTTCTATATTGGGAACAGGCTTATAGTTCATTTCTCCAATTATTTAATAATGTTTCAAGGCCCTCTTAAGGTTGATATCCTGGAATGCCACTGAATGGGCTTGTTCCTTAAGCTGGCTCTGCTCATTCCAACTCTCCAAAGTCATCACTGTTAATCCTGGCATACAGGTGAGTCAAGGCCTGTCCAAGGCCTTCTGATGTGGCAGAGCAGTGGTTTGAATAATTTTGATTCCAAAGCCTTTTTTCTTTCTACTACTTGAAAATATCATCAAACAATGATAGATAATTCTTTGCTTTCACCTAATTTAGGGGAAAGATGTAATTCATATTAAATGAAGTTTTAACAACTGTATTTTGAAGATTTTATTAGAAGTGGTAATCATCAGAAGCATTAAATCTAAGTAGTTATTACTAAAACAAACTCAGTAAAACCATTAACCAATGGATTCAATTATATAGGACCAATTATACTGGTATATCTAACTGCAACAGTTTTAAACTTGTACATTTGTCAACTACATTATACTAGGGCTCTTTCTGGGATGGTAATGGAAGGCAAAAACACTAAAGCCAATGTGCAAAAGGAACAATTATTTACTAGAATACTCCATTAGCAAAAAACTTACAAATGGTGCGTTTAAATTTGAACTTTACTCTTTTGGGGTTAAGTACACGGAAAGCCTCTGCATTTAAGATATAAACTGTGAAACTGAATCTTAGTGTGTGTGTATATATATATATTTAAAAGAATGATGACAGATAATCTCATTATATTAAGCAATAATAAATTATTTTTGTTTGTTTTTTAAGGATTACTCTATGCCTTATAATGTTGCATTTTAAAAATAAATGACTATAAGATATAAAGCATCATCACATTGTCTATTAAAATTGAACAAGCTATTCAAATTGCAAAATTATACCTAACCCTTCCAGTACTGCTTGCTTGCTTTCTTCTTTCTTTCTTTCTTTCTTTCTTTCTTTCTTTCTTTCTTTCTTTCTTTCTTTCTTTCTTTCTTTCTTTCTTTCTTTCTTTCTTTCTTTCTTTCTTTCTTTCTTTCTTTCTTTCGACTAGTCAAGTGCAGTAGTGAGGAGGGGGGAAAGTAGTAGAACAAGGAGTTCAATGTGTAACTGACTGTGAACAATCAAGTAAGATAACTCAACTATCTTTGGACCAGCCCCTTCCAGTACTACTTTAAACAAATACACATTGTACAGCAAGCACCAGTAGCAGTCAGGGCAGCAAAAATAAAGTAAGCTAAAACCTTAGTCCTTTTGTTTATTCTTTATTCCCCAAAGGAATTATATGACTGAGCAAAGGAATTTTCCGGTTGCATTTTTGAGGTCGCAAAAGTGGCTTTAAATGACTGCCCATGAGATGGCTGCTTTGGCAGGCAATCATGTGCAAATAAATTACATTTAAATGAAACTGTATGATTATTTTGTTATTTTAACACCAAACTGAATGGTGTACTGAAATCAACAGATAGGGAGAAAGAAAATCAAGGTAATGGCTCACTCTCTTGATGGTGTTAGTGTCATTCTAGTTTTATTGATGCTTTAGTTTTCATAAAGTGCAGTAACCAAAATAAATAAGATGAAACTAAGCTTAGAAGATTTATATACAGTTCTGAGATTAAGATAAATTACTGATTATATTCCTTATTGCATTTTAACTCTGTGAAAGCTGTAACATGCATTAAAAGCACATTGACCCAAGCAAAATAATGATTTTCCCCCTTAGATCAATCTAGTATTAAGGAGTATATAATTATGCAAGCTTATTCTATAATACAAGGTTTGACTAAAGGGAAAATTGATGTGCTATAGACTAAATCCCGATACGGTCAGGTGCTGAGCATTATTCCTGGCTTCAAAATAGGATGTGTCGGTTTCACCATCTGGCTGGGGTATGAAAGGCATAGTCTGATGCTGCAGATTTTCCCAGTCCACATCGCTGAAGAGAGGATGATGTTTCAGCTCTTAGGAAAAATATAAAACCAAATAATATTATGACACCATTACTTAAGTAAGTACTGCTTTACAGGAATTGAAAAGAATGTCTCGCCTACATCTTGCCATACTTTATTATGCCAGTTTCGCAGATGTTTAATATCTGACTCCCTCTTGGCCACGTGTTTCACAAAGGCACACACTGTACCATTTTGTGTATCACTTGGCCTATGACAGGAGCCTGCTTTGTACTTATCAAATGAGTGAATGAATGATCTGCCTTCACAGAAGCCTGTCTGTCTTCTCACCTAACCCCTGACTCCAGAGAAGAGTGTGGCCTGCTTCTTGTTCCCTGATAAACCTTCTATACTGCTAATCTTCCATGATTAATGCTCCAATTCTCCTTCCGAGGCCCTGCTGCCTGTTTATATCCTGCACCCTTGGCACTGTCTACCGTTCTAGATAACTTGAACCTGCAGCTCATCCTCCACCTATGACTTTACTCCTTACACTCCCCCCTTGTCCTTCATGGTGATTTCAACATAAACACTGACGACACTTCCAACACATTCTCTTCCTTGATTTCAATGACTTGTGTCTCTACAGCATATTGATGTCTAGCACTACATCTGGAAGCTTTTATATCACAGACCTGCTCTGCTTTTAAGAGCTGAAACTTTGCTCACCTCTTTACCATTTTGTTACCTGTCATTGTTCCTATTTCCTTCTACCTACTAAAATAAAAATATACTCTTGACTACACTGAGATATTTAGTTGCTAGACATAGCCTCTCCTCAACCCCTCACTTCATAAGGCAACAATAAAAATGTTGGCAAACAAGGAAGTGACACTTAAGGTAGTAAATAGTCCCCCCCCACACACACACAAAGGACCCAAATTTAAGGAAAATACTGAAAGAAGACTACACAGACAGGAAAGAATTGTGTGTCTGTATTGGGAGTGATGGATTGGGAGATCAGTATGTCTATCTACAAGCTGGTTTTCCCCTAAATTAAAAGACTGGTAGAAAAAAGGATAAACAATTCACATATAGAGAATTTGTCTCTTAACGTTCAAAATAAATAACTGAGCATGGATTACTTTAACAATTATAATACTTTAGAAGAGCAGTTCTCAACTGGGTGATTTCTGCCTCCCAAAGGATATTTGGCATTGTTTGGAGACATTTTTGGTTGCACCACTGTGGGGGCACATAGCGGCTAGAGGCAGGGATTCTGTTAAACATCCTACAATGCACAGGACAGTCCCCACAACAAAGCATTATCTGGCCTCAAATGCCAATTTTGCCAGAGTTGAGAAACTCTTCTTTAGAACATGGTTATTATATACTGTAATTTGCTCAAAATAAATGGTGATAGAAGAAAAGTATTCTTATCAAAGACATTGCAGATTTTTGTTTCTTTAATGAAATAATTTATGCAGTGAAGGAGATGATAGGTGATTCTTCAGTTAAAAAACAGCTGCTAAAACACTTAGACTAAATTAGAATGCCCTTGTGGATTCAATTGTTTAAAAAAATTTTTTTTCTTTATTTTTTTGAGACAAAGTCTCACTCTATCACCCAGGCTTGAATACAGTGGCATCATCATAGCTCACTGCAGCCTCAAACTTCTGTGCTCAAGTGATCCTCACCGCTCATTTAAATGTCTTGAGAAAGCTGGAGCTCAGTTCTCAAATGTCTGCTCCTTCCCATTACACGTTTCTGCTCAAATCACCCTCTTCACAGAGCTCTTCCTGACTACCCTATCCAAAAAAAATCTCCTGCCATCACTTTGTATCCTCTCATCCTGCTTTGTTTTCCTTCCTAGTATTTACCACTACATGACATTATGGCTGTCATTTGTTTACTGTCTGTCTTTCCACTAGAATGTAAGTTCCAAATGGATAGGGATTTTAGACTAGTTCATTCCTAGAATATTCCCAGTACCTGAACATTGCTTAGCACCTAGAAGTCACTCTATAGAATCTGTTAAATCAATCAATAAACATATTGATCTTATTAGAGGGAATACATAGAAGCTGATGCAAATGGCATACTTCTAAAACCCATTTTCCTAAATATACCCTACTTTACATGGAAATGCATTTTGAGATATAATGCATATTTCTCTCCATATTATGTCACAAACAGGACTTTAAGGCAGTTGCTAATGAGTTTACTAGAGTTTCAAAATAGGGTTTAATATATCCCTGCATTGAGAAAAGCATAAAATGGTTTATAATGTACCAAGTGTGCCTTATTTGAGGCAATCTGGGACCTGGTACATTTGTCAATGAATAACAGTATCAAAAATGAAGCAATAAGAAATTACAGAATAGGTTTCATAAAAAGAGTTCCTGTATTTGTAGACAGTTAACTTTATCAGGTTTAAAAAACCCAAGACATTGATATGATAAGATTGTGGCCAGGCGCGGTGGCTCACGCCTGTAATCCTAGCTCTCTGGGAGGCCGAGGTGGGCGGATCCTTTGAGCTCAGGAGTTCGAGACCAGCCTGAGCAAGAGCGAGACCCCATCTCTACTATAAATGGAAAGAAATTAATTGGCCAACTAATATATATAGAAAAAATTAGCCGGGCATGGTGGCACATGCCTGTAGTCCCAGCTACTTGGGAGGCTGAGGCAGAAGGATTGCTTGAGCCCAGGAGTTTGAGGTTGCTGTGAGCTAGGCTGACGCCATGGCACTCACTCTAGCCTGGGCAATAAAGTGAGACTCTGCCTCAAAAAAAAAAAAAGATTGTTTTAGGCAATTGCTTGAGATTAATAAAATTTAATGTGTGAACATAGTATTGCAAATTGACAACATTTAATTTTTTTCCCTAACATGAGACACATTGAATTTTAATGTAGAATAAGGACAAATATATCAATGCACACCTAGAGGGCAGAAATAAATTAAATTACCTCTTTACCAAGTTAGCAGTGAGACTATCTGTAGTATTATATATACTACATACTTGATATTGTACCTTTATTAAAATTCACCACCTGGAACAAATCAAGGGCAAAAGAGTTTAGTAACCAAAAGTCTTACCTTTCATTCCAGCTCTCTTTGTATCATCAATGGTTAAAAGTATTTCTACTGCACTTTGAGCATTATCAGATAACGTTTCTTCACCTTCTGGCCAAGGGATATCTATATAAATACAAATATACAAATAAGCTTGTTAATCACTGCTCAAAATAATAATACTTAGAGATAAATGATTCTATATTAATAGAAGAAAAAGAATCACCTCTTTTCAAAATATTCTGGAATACTTGCTGTGGTGTTTCATCATTGAAAGGGGGAATTCCTGTTAGAAATTCAAACAAGCAAACTCCAAGTGCCCACCAGTCTACTGCAGGACCTGTAATTTAAGAAGAAATAGCTAAACTTGCAAGTATTTTCTACAAATATTTGATCAACTGAAATGTTAATATGTAGATATTTGGGCATAATCAAGACAGTCATTGCCTAAGGCTTTCTTTTGTCTTCGTAAAGTACAAAAACCCAAATCATCTTCATTTAGGCAATGTGATAAATCTTGTCCTCTCTATTTTCCAAGAAGTTTAGATTAGCAATTACACAGCTAGTTAAAAAAAGATAAAGCCATCTTTTTCATTTATTAATAACTTCTTATAGGCCGGGCATGGTAGCTCACGCCTGTAATCCTAGCACTCTGGGAGGCCGAGGCGGGAGGATCACTCAAGGTCAGGAGTTCGAAACCAGCCTGAGCAAGAGTGAGACCCCATCTCTACTAAAAAATAGAAAGAAATTAGTAAGACAACTAAAAATATATAGAGAGAAACTTAGCCAGGCATGGTGGTACATGCCTGTAGTCCCAGCTACTTGGGAGGCTGAGGCAGGAAGATGGCTTGAGCCCAGAGTTTGAGGTTGCTGTGAGCTAGGCTGATGCCACAGCACTCTAGCCCAGGCAACAGAGTGAGACTCTGTCTCAAAAAAAAAAAAAAAAAAAAAAAAAATCTTCTGATATTCTGGATGCCTTATGTGTTCTAAATCTGAAAACACAACCAAGGAACGCATTTAACCTTAGATTATTCTCTAAAATCGTCAGACTACTTTTTAATTTCAAATCAGGAAACAGTAACATTTCCATGGTTACTCTGTATCCCACACAAGGTATGAGATGAGGCAGCCACATTTATTTGGAGATAATCTGATAACTGCAGAATGTTAGTGTGTGTGTGAACATTTTTGTGTCGTTTTGTTTTGTTTTTCAGAGACGGGGTCCCACTCTGTTGCCTGGGCTGGAGTGATGTGGTGTGATACTACCTCACTATAGGCTCAAACTCTTGGGCTCAAGAGATCCTCTTGTGTCAGCATCCCGAATAGCTAGGACTACAAACACCCATCACCACGCCTGGATAATGTTAAAATGTCTTGCTATGTTGCCCAGGCTGGTCTAGAGCTCCTGGGCTCAAGCAATCCTCTGGCCTCAGCCTCCAAAAGTGCTGGATTACAGGCATGAGCCACTTCACCTGGCCTACAGAGTGTTTTTTTTTTTTTTTTTGAGACAGAGTTTCACTTTATTGCCCAGGCTAGAGTGAGTGCTGTGGCGTCAGCCTAGCTCACAGCAACCTCAAACTCCTGGGCTCAAGCAATCCTGCTGCCTCAGCCTCCCAAGTAGCTGGGACTACAGGCATGTGCCACCATGCCCGGCTAATTTTTTCTATATATATTTTAGTTGGCCAATTAATTTCTTTCTATTTATAGTAGAGATGGGGTCTCGCTCTTGCTCAGGCTGGTCTCGAACTCCTGAGCTCAAAGGATC
>VSMD01013599.1:110000-140119 GCA_008750895.1 Mirza zaza | reverse complement strand
TCCCACCAGCAGTGTAGGAGTGTTCCTCTCTCTCCACATCCACGCCAGCATTTGTTATTTGGAGACTTTTTGATAAAGGCCATTCTCACTGGAGTTAAGTGATACCTCATTGTAGTTTTGATTTGCATTTCCCTGATGATTAGAGATGGTGAGTATTTTTTCATATGTTTGTTGGCCATTCTTCTGTCTTCTTTAGAAAAAATTCTGTTCAAGTCCTTTGCCCACTTTTTAATAGGGTTATTTGATTTTTTCTTGCTGATTTTCGTGAGCTCTAAGTATATTCTAGTTATCAGCCCTTTATCGGATGAGTAGGCTGCAAAAATTTTCTCCCATTCTGTAGGTTGTCTGTTTACTTTCATGACTATTTCTTTGGCTAGCACAGCTGAATTTTAGGGAATTTGGAGGACAAAAATATCAGAGAGGAAAAAGCTATGCAAATAAGTGATTTCATAATATTCCTTAGAAGTCCTGCATTTTTTTGCCAACTTATAAGGTGCATATGTGATACTGAGAGATGCTTTGAGGCTGAGAAAAGAAATTGAAAAAATAACTTTTATTAGAATTGAAAAGTGAATAATTCCAAAAGCTTACATAGGGCTAGGATAGATTTAAATTTTAACCCGCAAGAGTGGAGAGATCTTAATGAACATTCAGGATTTTGATAGAGACCTCAGCTGGGCCATGTCCTGTTGGCATTGCCAAAGTAGCATCAGAATACAGTGAAAAACACACTATACCTATCACAACAAAACTTAAAATAAACCTGCAAAAGATCAAGCTGGTCAACAAGACAATTTAACCATCTTTCAATACAATATTCAATACTATTTAAAGGAAATTTAAAGTCCAGATACTCAATAATATATTTATAATGTCTAGCATCCAAGAAAAAATTACTAGACATCGAAAATGCAAGAAAACATGACTAATAGTTAAGAGATAAATCATTTTTAAAAAGAATCAAAGTTGACATAGATGATAAAATTAGTAGACAAAAACTTTAAAAGAGCCACTATACAAGTATCCAAAAATTTAAATGAAAACATGAGTATTAAGAAGAGAAAAATGGAAGATAACAAAAACAAACAAACAAAAAAACAAAAACCACAAACAAACAAAACAAGTAGAACTTGTATAACTAAGAATGAAATATAATATCTGAAATGAAATATTCACAGGGCATGAAACAGATTAAACAGGTCAAAGATTGTTGAAAATAAAAACATAGCAAGAGAAAGCACACAAAATAAGGTGCAGATAGGAAAAAAAAGCTAAAATATTAACAGAGCATCAGTGACTTTGGGACAATATCAAGCATTGTATTTGCATAAATATTAGCCAAGTATTTAATAAATTTGATAAAAACAACAAACTCACAGATATAAAAACTAAACAAATTCCAAAGAGAATAAACATAAAGAAATATATAGCAAGGTATAAACAAAATGCTAAAAACATGTAATGATGAGACCACTCTAAAAGCATCAAAGGAAAAAAGACATTACAAACAGAGGACTACAAATAATAAATGCTATTGATACCTCATAAAAACAATATAACTGAGATATAGATAATGAAATATGACATATAGATATAAGAAAATGAAATATGACATCATTAGTGTGCTGAAAGGGGAAAAAATTGTCAATGAATTCTACAAATAGTGAATGTATATCATTCAAAAGTAAAGGCAAAATAAAAACTTTTTTTTAGCCTAATGCAGCTAAATAATTCATTGCCAGCAAACATGCACAAAAACAATAAAAAAAGATAAAGAAAGTTCCTTAAACTGGAGAAAAATGATCCAAATGGACACTTAAATACATACTAAGGGAATGGAGACTACCACAAATGGTAAATTTGTTGGGAAATATAAAAAGGTATTTTTTTCTCATTTTACATTACTTTAAAAGATAATTAATTATTGATATATAAGGAGAAGTAAAATATATGACATAATAGCACAAAATAGAGGAATGGTAAGTAGAAAGTCTGCTGCATTATATATGAATTAATATATTATATTTGGAGATAGACTCTAAGTTAAAGACAGTAGTGGAGATAAAAATAGGATACTAAAAATATTCAATTATATAGAAGGCAAGGGAAAATTTTTAAAATGAGCAAAGAACAGGAGGACCAATAGAAAACAAAAAAGAATATTGGAGACTTAACTTCAATTATATTGAAAATTACATTAAATGTAAATGTTCTAAGCAAGCTGAATTAAACATTAAGACCCAATTTTTGTGGCCTAAGATGTGATCAATCTTAGAGAATGTTTCATGTGCTTATGAGAAGAATGTATATTCAGTAGTGTTGGGGTAGAGTGTTCTGTAAATGTTTGTAAGGCCCATTTGCTCTGGAGTCCTGTTTAAATCCAGTGTTTCTTTCTTGATTTTTTGTTTGGAGAATATCTCCAGTCCTGTCAGTAAGGTATTGAAGTCCCCAGCAATTACAATGTTGTTGTTTGTCACTTTTTTTAGACCTAGTAGGGTTTGTTTTATGAATCTAGGCACACCTGTGTTCAGTGCATAAATATTTAGGATTGTTATGTCTTCTTGATGAATTGCTCTCTTTACCATTATATTAATATAATGACCATCTTTGTCTTTCTTTACTATTGTTGATTGGAAGTCTATGTTATCTGATGTGAGAATGGCTACATCTGCTTTTTTTTAACTTCCATTTGCATGGAATATTTTTTTTTTCTCTCCCTTCACCTTGAGACAGAATGAGTCCCTGTGGGCTAGATGTGTTTCCTGGAGATGGCAGATACTTGGCTTGTATTTTTTTTACCCATTCAGCCAGCCTATGTTTCTTGAGTGGGGAATTCAAGCTGTTCACATCTATTGAAAGAATTGATAAGTGGGATGCATTTCTGTTCATTCTGTTGAGAAGAACATTATTTCTTTGTTTTACCTCTTGAGACATTATTTTATATGGGCTCTGAGGTTTAGTTTTTGTGTGATTTTACACTGGTGGGTTACCATTGTGTTGATCGATGTATAATTCACATCTGACAATGGAGTACTATTCAGCCATTAAAAAAATAATTAATACATTTTGCAACAATCTAGATGGAACTAAAAACCATTCTCCTAAGTGAAATATCACAAGAATGGAAAAACAAGCACCACACCTACTCACTATTAAATGGAAGCTAACCAATCAGTACTCATGTGCACACACAGAAGTAAAACTTAACAGAAATCAAGCAGCTGGGAGGGTGGAGGAGGGTATGGGTGAAATCATACCTAATGGGTACAATGTACCCTTTCTGGGTGATGAGTACCCTTATAACTTTGATTCAAGCAGTACAAAAGCAATCCATGTAACCAAAACATTTATACCCTCATAATATTCTGAAATATAAAAGAACCACTTTTATCATGTCCATAAGAAGCTTGATTTAAAATGCAAAAACACAGGTTAAATGAAAAGTATAATAAAGCATATAGCATGAAAGCACTAATCATAACAGAGCTTCAGTGGCTATAACAATATCATACAAAGAAATTCAGAACAAGAAATATTTTCAGAGATAAAGAGAGATGTTATATTATGACAAAAGGTGAGTTCATCCAAAAGACATAACACTAAATATGTACATACTTGTGGTAGCCAGTCTCAAACATAGCCTCTAGTGACCTGCACTTCCTAAAATTCACATTCTTCTATAGTCCACTCTAACATTTTCCTATAGATGGTATGTAAGACTGACATAATATCAAGTCTGATATTAGGTTATGAAAAGATTTCTGGAAAAAATTCCCAAATATGGTTAAATTAAAAATAATTTGAAATATTCCAGTGAAAATAGGTGAATATTTAAAAATACATTACAGAGAAATAACATTTAATAATATACCAGATTTAGGTAAAGGAATGGTTTAGGACAATTTATAAATTTAAATGCTTCTTTCAAAAAAGATGTTTAAAATCAATGTTAATCTTCCATAATAAGAAGCTAAGAGCAAAAGAGTCAATTAAACCTAAGGTAAATAAGAGAAAGTAGAAATAAAGGTAAGAGTGGAAATCAAGGATATAATAGAAAAACAACAGAATCAATTAAACTAATTGGATTTTCTAAATGATTCATAAAAATGGCATACATGTATCTAGTCTGATTAAGAAAGAAAAGAGAAAACACAAGTGATGTGTATTGGGAATGTAATAGAACATAACCCTACAGATGCTATAGAAATTATAAAGATAACAGGTAATATTATGAACAATTTCACATGAAGAAATTTGGTAACATAACAAAATGGACAAATTCTTTCTAAGGCACAAACTTAAATAAGAAGAATTTTAAAATTAGAATAGCTTTATATTGAATTCATAATTTAAAACATGTCATATAAAAACACAAGGCTCAGGAGGCTTTATTAGTCCATCTCTTAGATATTTAAAGAAGAAAATTAATGATTGTAAACTAAATATTGCAAAAGTAGACAGCAGGAATACTTTTTGACTCAGTTTATGAAGTCAGAATTGCTGATAGCAAAACCAAACAAAGCTCTCCCAAAAGAAACAATGAAGACCAGTAAGTATCATAAACATAATGCCAAAATCCAGAACAAAATAATAGCTAATGGAATCCAACATTTGCTGAAAGAAATATACATCATGACCAAGTGGGGTTTATTCTAGGCACACAACTTGGTTTATCCTTTAAAAATATGTTAGTGAAATTCATCATATTAGCAAAATAAAAGAGAAAAAGCTATAATCATAATCATTATAGAAATTGCATATGATAATGTTTGACATCTATTGATTAAAAACTCAGTATACTATAAATAGAAAATAACTTTCTACTTAGTAGTAGATTTTTAAACCTAATTTAAAAATCTCCTAAGCACCTATAGTTCCTTTCATAATTAATTGTAAATCACAGAATGTGTCTCCCTTAAGATCAGGAACAAGGTAAGGATAAATGCTCTTACCTCATTGTGGTATGAGGGGTGCCTGCCAGTGAAATAAGGCAAAAAAAAAAAAAAAAAAAAAAGACATATTTATCTACCAGAAAAAGCAAAATTACCCTTATTCACAAATTAGATGATAATTCATTTTCCATAACCAAAGATTCTAGGGAAAAAAATAGTAACTAAAAAGTGAATTTATTAAGGTCCCAAGATACAACATGAATATATAGAAGTCAATTTTAAGGACTTTGGTACTTTGAGACAGGAGTCTGCCAACCTCCTCATTTGCTGGCAAATTAATAACTCCTCTTTCCTTCTCTTCAAACCACTTGTCTGTGTTCTTCTGATGTGGCCTTGGGGACAAGTGCCAAACTTTCTGTAACAGAATTTGATAATCCTGGGTGGGGCTGCCCCACTGGAATGACGCCCCATGGCTGCTGGAAGAGACAGGGAGCAGCCCCCTGTCAAAGCCATGGACCTTTGCAGTTAGGAGCAACTTCTTTTTGAGGTGAGAGAGGAAGGGATAGCCCCAGCAGTTGCTGGAGCCTGCTTTACCTCCAAGGGACTCCTGTCTCTATGTCTCTGAAGCAGATGCAGCTCCTTGCAACCTGAACTGAGTTGAGGAGAAGGAAATGGATTTGGAAAGTGTCCAGATGCCGGGCATTATTATTAACTATAGTCACCATGCAGTGAAATCAATCTGAATATGCTTATTTCTCCACTCTAACTGAAACTTTCTACCCTGTAATCAATATCTCTCCATCTCCCTTACTCCTTGAGTCTGGTAACCACCATTGCATTCTCTACTTTTGAGTTTAATTGTTTTAGATTCCACATTTAAGTGACATCACACAGTATCTTGTCCTTCTATGCCTCGTTGCACTTAGAATAATTTCTGGGAGAGTATATTTATAATAAATACAGCTTAAAAAGAGTTTGTGTCCAGAATATACATTAAAAATACTTTACAACTCAATAATAAAGAAATAAAAACCCCAATTTTAAAATAGGCAAAACATTTGAACCGATACGTCACAAAAGAAGGTATACAAATGGCCAATAAGCCTATGGAATGTTGTTCATCATCATTAGTCATCTGAAGAAATGTAAATTAAAACATATTAAAATATCCCAACACAGGCTGGGCGCGGTGGCTCAAGCCTGTAATCCTAGCTCTTTGGGAGGCCGAGGTGGGCGGATCGTTTGAGCTCAGGAGTTCGAGACCAGCCTGAGCAAGAGCGAGACCCCATCTCTACTATAAACAGAAAGAAATTAATTGGCCAACTAAAATATATATAGAAAAAATTAGCCGGGCATGGTGGCACATGCCTGTAGTCCCAGCTACTTGGGAGGCTGAGGCAGCAGGATTGCTTGAGCCCAGGAGTTAGAGGTTGCTGTGAGCTAGGCTGACGCCACGGCACTCACTCTAGCCTGGGCAATAAAGTGAAACTCTGTCTCAAAAAAAAAAAAAAAAAAAAATCCCGACACACTCATAGTAGCTAAATTAAAATGAACTGACAGTCTCAAGTGTTGACAAGGGCAGAGAGCAGTGAGAATTTCCATACATAGGTGATACCAATATAAAATGATAGAGTGACTTTGGAAAACTCTTTGACATTTTCTTATAAAGTTAAATATATATATACATATAACCCAGCAATTCCATTCCTAGCTATTTACTCTAAAAACGTTTACGTTCACAAAAGATAAGAACATAAAATGGTCATAGCATAGTCGTTCAAATGATCCCATACTGAAAACAACTCAAACCCTCATCAAAAGGTGAATGGACTTAACATATATATTTTGACATATTCGTATGATTCATATTAGGGAATACTACTCAGTAATAAAAACATAAATAAATAAATACAAGCTTCACCACTAGTTAATCCGACAACTTGGATGAATCTTTTAAAAACCATACTGAGCAAAACAAACCAGGCACCAAAGAATAAAGAGAGTGTGATTTCACTTATATGAAATTCTAAAATGAGAAAAATAATCTATAGCAACTGAGATTAAATCAGTGGTTGCCAGGGGACAGGGGTTACAGAAGGAAGATTGACTGCAAGAGAGCATGAGGAAACTTTTTTGGATGATGGAAATGTTCCATACTTTGGTTGTGGTGGTGTCTACACAATGGGTGCATCCACTTGCCAAAGTTACCTAGGCCAGTGCTTTTTAATCTCTTTCTGAGGCTCTGTATTTTCCTTTGGCCTCTGCATTATCTGTTGACTACCATTGATGGAGAGATATAGCAGCATTATCCAAATTCTACTATAGACATGTATAAAGAAAAAGCATAATAAACATCATAAAATATTTGTCATCTTATTTTGAAATGTAAATATATTCCTCTTGTTAAATAAAGTAATTTGCTATGCCTTTGCCTTTACTTGAAGGCAGAAAGATCCAACCAGAAAAACCTTCATTCAAATCCTTTTATGGGTATGGTAATATGTACCCAAAATAGTTTTGATCCAAACATATAAGTCAACAGCTTTTATTTAGATACAGCCAATCAACAAAAGCAGAAACTAATTTCTGTTTATTTCAGAAATGATGTTTAGCAAATCTGAGTTGTTCACTATTAAAAATTCCAGTTGAGTCTTAGGAATACTTGAAATGTTTCATCTTTCTATTATTTTGTTTTGTTTATAATTTGTAACAATGTAAATTATTTAATCACTTAAAACTGCATTTTATGCTGGCCTATTGTGATTCTTTTAATTACATGGATAGTTGAGTAGAATAGTATGATGTAGGAAGGAAAAGAACTAGCAGGGATACAGGGGACCAAAATCAAACCCTCCCTAGCCTCTGTTTACTGCCCGGCTGGGAAGATACAGCTATATCCCCTTTTACTCATAGTATCAGAATTGTGCTTGGGAAAGAAAGACCCCTCGAAGAGGCACTGTTTTTAGTTCCAACTTTGACAGCAGCATACTTGGCTTTTCAGATGCCATTATATCCTTTATTTCTCTTCCTTTTCACCTTTCTTCTATAATCATCTCACAAGGGAACATGATGCCATAACTATGTCACAAGACGTATAGAATTCTATTTTGAGCATGTTTTCAAAATTAATTTTGGCTACATCTATGTTTTAATCGGTAAGTTCCTGATGATCTTTATTTGGAAATGCATATTCATAAAAACTAGGTTTGCTCTTATATCTTTTCATTTTTGTCCACTATAATCATCAGAAAACATTATTATTGTATGAATAATACTTTAAATGTTTCTTTGCGAAGAGCATCTCCATTTCATTTTTCTAGTCATGCCATGTTTTTCCATGGGGCCTGGTAGATAGGGAACACTCACATTGAAGAAATTATTTTTTATACCATGCAAAAATGCAATATAATTATAAATTAGTTTCTCATTTTTGTATGCATAATATGCACGTACTACTATATACATAATATGTGTCATAGATATACATATGTACTTTATAATCATATCGTTTTATTTATTTAGAAAAATTAGTAAATAATGGAGTAATTCATATTTCTTGCTTAAGAGATAATATCACACTGCCAAAAGTAAGTGCTGAGAAAAATGCAATGTGGAGGAATTTGGAAGTATGAAAACTGGGGAGAGGTAGGAGCAATAATTATATATCAAAATAATAATAATAATAGGGTTGTGAGACAATGCTTCATGGGTTCCTTGTGTTTTAGTATGTCTTGTGAATAGAGGCATTGTCTGCCTTTATTTCAGATTGTCTTTTCAAAAATGTTTGTAAAACAAACAACCTTGGAAGACACGGATAGCATCTTCCTCTGGAGCAAAGGACAGGTTTGTTTATTGTCTGTTACACTAAAAAATAATGTCTCCCTCTGGGGCAAAATCAGGCATATTTACTTCCCATTTAAAAAGATTTGGGTTCTCTAAGCTCAGGATTCCTCTCCTATAATGCTTTCAGCTGCAAATATAGGTATCATCTGGCCCTCTTTCCATCATCTAGCAGAAAATGGAACTTGCATAGTTAGTGTAAATGCTGATACTCTAGCTACTGCTATTGCTGGAGGAACAAACTTTTTTTTTCCCTTTGGCCACATTTCTGAGGGAGTTATTTGAAGAATCACAGACTCTTTCTTCACCAGAAGGTTTTCCTGAATCTTTACTGTTGGTAAAATCCCTTCAACACGAGGAAAGTAAGAAGTTATAATATTAAGAAAAGATAAACTAATGAAACCCAGACCAGAACTGAGGCAAGTGTATTTTTGCCTTACAGAGTTGAAATTCCTACAGCAAGGACCTGGTGAATAGGACCAAATGAGTTCCTTATCTTCCCTCAGGAGAATACCACCTCAACCACAGTGTCCCTCAGGCTTAGGTTAAAGACCTATTTGCTCTCTGTTGTTGATCAGTTACAAGTAGATTAAGGTTATTGTTCAGTTGCTCAACCCCTTGTGTTTTGTGTCTCCCAGAAAAGATGGTAAAAATTTAGTGACTCCAACAAGGTCATCCAAATATTGCATTTGATAATTTATGACAATGTCACTTTAGCTTCATGTAGCAGTCAGTGGTTGTGAGGATACTTACCTGGTTGAACATATCCTCCACAGCTAACCAATGCAAAGATGCTGGAGCACGTTTGAATTCCAGGTCCAGCTTTTGCTAAAAGGACTAGGAGAATAGCAGCAAACCTCACTTATGAAGCATCAACTGAGGGATAGGTGGTAGACAATAGGTTGAGAAATATATATCAGGAGCACTGCTTGTGGAGCTATGGAAGATGTATCAACCAGGAGGAAAATTGTTACTCAGATAAATTTGTTCATGTGTTATTCACAATCGACTACCAGGTACCCTTAAGAAATGTTCAAAAGTAGAAGAATTTTCTTCTGTTGGGGGAGTTCTCTGGATTTCTTTTGCTGTAGAGAATTTGTGTAGGGGGATTACCTAAAGGTGTGAACCAATTATGATTAAATTGATCTGTGTAATTTGCATAACAAAGTGAGTAAGGTTGAAAGTTGCATTGACAGCTGCACTGGGCTGGGTGGTGGAGCAGTCAGAACTTTGAGATAAAAGTTTTCTGAGAGCAGTTGCCTTATGTATGAAATAGAGAAATAGGTATAGCTACACGGATACAAAATTTGTTATACCTCTACCGTATGTCAAGAAATCACTTTTCCCTTTGCCACTTGGAGAGAGAAAGTAAAGATTTTAAATATTTATTTATTTTAAGTTTTTGGTTACTGGATCCTTCCTCTGTATACAACATCATGCCAAGACAGAACCTTTAGTCACCTTAGATTTAAGATACATTTTTCCCTTTAGTTTTTAATGGGAAATCTCAATTTAAAAACAAACCCTGAAGTAAGAAGGCTTTTTGGCCCTTTAGCAATATGAATATCTTTTCTAAAATTATACCTTCATTAAGAGCTAACACCTTAACAAAAAAAAATCACTAAAAGACACAGTAAGGTACAGTGAAAGGTAAGGCCTTAATTTTTTTTTTTAAAAAAAGACTGCTTTTTAATTTATCTTATTTCCCATTTGGGGCCCAATTATTTATACCAGCTTTTATGGAAACAAAAATTAATTATTCTTCTATCAGAAATTCAAAATTATAATTTTTTACTCTTTTCTATTAATCTTGAAGATAGTCCCTAATCTTCCCACCCATTTTAGAATACATGAGACTGTTTTCAGTCCATTTTACTGCTAAATAAACCAAAGTTTTAAAAAAGTAGAGTAAATCTAATACTAGTGTAAACTTTGAAATTTGAAACTTGACATTGTCTCTGAACTCATAGAATATTTAACCTCCCATTAATAACATTTAATTGACAATTCTGTAACACCATTATAAGTATGCACTTGCAATTATATTTAATCTACTATTAAATTCGAACTCATGAATACAGAAGTAACCCTTATTTGAAATGTTAATGATGCTGTTTGTGATATATTATGATATATATGATTCTGGAAAGTTAAATATGTGTCATTCAAGATGTCACCCATAAATACAGAAATGAATCTAATGAAGGGTGCTTTTTAATCACAAGCTAAATTACAAATGTATGAAATACAGATGTTCAAAAATGGAATTCTAGAATAAAATGTGCCTATTTACCTTTGTTTACTGTTATTCCAGGTGTATGAATTAATAGCTATAAGATATATAGTATCTGGTTATTTGTGCTGTGTAACTGAAACCTGCCATATTAATTATTTCTTTTAGAAATACAGATAATTGTAATCCAGTGATTGCCTTTGTTCCAAGAAATGGATTTTAATTACATTTGTAAAATGTAATTAATAATAATTATATTATTACAACTGCACAATATTAATTACAATTACATTATAATAAAGAACTCTAATTCCATTTGGGAAAAAATAGAAGTGATTTTGAAGCTCAAGGCATTCATTCCATTTCTAAGTGTTTTTTAAATACTTAGAATTGCTATTCTTTTTAAAATAGGTATTTTCTCTTTTACCCATTTGACCTCATGATGCCCTGAGTATATTGTATTTTTGACTCAATATTCAGCCTGAGCAGATTAAAAAATAAATAAATAAATAAAATCAGTTGAAAAACCAGTATGAATAAATTATTTTTCCTTGATTGTTAAAAGGTGGGAAAGGGTTATTGTTAAATATTATTGAATTGACATATTTGATTGTATTGACCAGTTACAATAGGGCACAGGCAGAAAATGTTTTCGTCTCCAAGTACTGTAAAGAGAAGTCAATTTATTTGACAATGGGATCTAAGTTCTTAAGGATACTATCTCAGTCAATCAGTTTGATTTGGGGTTGTGTTTGAGGTTTTCCCCAGATTCCTAACTTGGGATCTTATACATCAAGATTAAACTTTTGGGAAATAAGTTTTTCTTAGAAATTCTTTATAAAATGTGTATGCTAATTTTCATCCAATCTTTGGATTATTTGATTAGTTCTGGGTCATTCTTTGTTTTAAAACTATTTCACAAAATATCTAAATGTCAGATTACCATTTTCTGAGTATGGTAATAGCTTCTTTATAGTTATCTACCTGTAAATTCTAATTATTGGAAATATTTTTACAACTCCAGAATGGAATGGAGTAATACTGAGTAAGAGGAGAAAAAAGGGCTTTGCCTTTATTCTGCTCAATTCCTGTCTTGGAGTTTTAAAGAGATTTCCTCATAGCACAGAAGCCAAATGTGTATGCTAAATATCTCAGGTCATAGAGCAGTATGCCACAAATCATTATTATATGCCCCAAAGGAACTCCTAAACTAATGAACAAATAAGTTAGGAAAAAGTGAAAGAATTAATAAGATTTTAACTTCTGATCCAGTCGGGATTTGGGTTTTTAACTAGTGCTATAGTTGATCATGAGGCATCAAGTTCCTTGACTGCACTTTGATCAGAATTACTGATCAAAGTGTTAAAGCTGTCATGATAAATTAGAATAAATGAAGACGTACTAAAAGAGAGAAACATGGTTTTGAAAACATACCCTCGTGGAAAAAAGTATTTTAGGTATATATAAAGATTCTGATTTTGAGACAAGAATAACCAAATGTTGAGGCCACCAGAGTTTGTTTTTATTAAATAAGTGGATTTATAACTAGCTAGGTATCATCTCAAATTCCTATGGGATAAGGATATTTTAGAATTTTGAGATATGTTTTTGCTGGAGACCAGTTTTTCTTAACTGTATTACAGGTAGTCATGTGATCTGAATTTAAACATATTTCATATATTCTTTTGACTTTAGCATTATTGGTATATAGCTTCTTTGTTTGGATAAGAAATGATAACTAGACCAGTACTGGGATATGAAGATGCTAATTAAAACACAGTGCATGTACAAGGAAATGATCTGGCTGTGATTACCTGGGCTCCATCAATTGCCAAGGTTGTTGGCTAATTTAACTGGCTAGGCAGATGCCTTCTTTATCCACTCTATCCCCATGGGAAAATTTCCTGACATTAAACATGGGGTAGAGCTAATCCCTCATAATCAGGTAAATAAGTAAAATGTTTAATATTTGGCCAAAGAGGAGCAAGTTATTAGGCTTCTCTACTACATCCTTCGAGTTGGACTGGCTACATAATTTGGAGGCCTTGGTGTAAAATGAAAATACAAGGCTCCCTATTCAAAAATTTTAATGATTTTGATACAGAAAGAGCAGAATATTAAGTTGAGTACAGTGCCCTTCTGAGTGTGGGGTCTCTTTGCCGTTGCATAGGTTGCACATCCATGAAGCAAGCCCTACCCTCAAGTGTTTGAGAATCGTGAATATAGAAAATTATTGGAATTTGGGATAGATGGATCAGTTATTATGTAAGAAAAAAGTGATATAGGTGAAAATGATGCATCCAAGAACCAATTAGGAAAGTTGTGATAATTATGAGATTAAAACACATATTCTGATGGCTAGTGACATGTTACATATATTTACTGTGTAAGGGGTATGCTGGGTGCCTTAATAGATAGAGCTAATTGAAATGATCCTGAGTAGTACGTAGCATGCACTCTGACTAGTTTCTACAACTAATTTAGAATTCAGCAGAATAATGTGAAGTCTTTTACTACTTAATTAAACTTCTGTAATGCCTGTTTTACCAAGATGAATAAAATACATAAATTGTATGAGGTGACATCTAATGCACACAAAAAAGAGAAATGTAAAAATCAGAATAGTGGGTACATTAAACTGATTCTTAATAATTGAAACCAATTTAATCATTTGAGATTATTTTATTCTAGCTGACGTAATACTGTAGCAGTTATATTCTAATTATAACCTGTTTCATTTTACTCTGCCTTTCTAGTTAATTATTACAGTCAATTTGTAAAATGACATGGTTCCACATTTGCATAGGTCACTATTAAATAAATGAATAGCTGAAATTACTCTAGCATTGAAGTGTCAACTTTGGTAGAAGTCAAGAGGACTTCAAATGTTCTTCTAACACCCCTTAATGTGTTAATGACCACTATTAAACTGCAATTAAAAGGCCAGGAAAAATGCATGAAACAGTTAATAGAAAAATAGCACAGACACAATTAAAACGATTTTGGATTTTTTTTTTTTGACTGATAGAAAATAAAGTGATATGCTGTAAAAAGTGGAGTGTGAATCTATTTCCAACTCAAAGCTGAGTTGACAGTTTAATGATAACAAATCATAGGCTGCCTTTTTTGGGAGCATTGAACGTCAGCTTAAAATTAACATCAGTAGTAAACAAGACAATGTGGTGATTTTACCTTGTATTTAAATTACTACTTATTATGGTACTAAATAATAGCTTTAAATAACTTGGTGTCCAGATTACTGATATACAGTGTATCTGTGTAAGAAAAGGAGAGACAGTACTGAAAGATATGTTTAAGTTTTTGTCATCCTAAATAAAGGATAAACGTATGTCTTCGCTGTGCAGTCTTGTTAGAGTTGCCTGTGAAACCTTTTGCTGAATCTGTTGTACGTTGAAATCTTAACACTGTTATTAGAGCACTTCAGTCACTAAAGCAATGAGTTAGGATGATCAGCACAGACTTATTTCCAAGTATAGGGGATTTGTTTAATTCAGGAATACACTAGGAAAAAAAATCAATAAAAATTATACATAAATATTCAACTTGCTATGAGCATCTCAAAAGCAGAAGAGATGAGACACTTTTGCAAAGGACACTTTTACAAAGAATATCATGGGCAAAGTTTTCAACAATTCACCTAGATTTCTTCTTCTTGCCCCAGATTCCTCACAATGTGAAAGTCACCTAGAAATTTCTTATAAGGTGCTATTTACTGAGTATATGACACGGATATACCAAATGTTTGTGTTAAAGTATACTTTAGTACATTGACCCATAGGCAAAGTGGCTAATTGTAGTTGTCAATACAAATGAAGTAAGAAGCTGGGCACCACCACCATTACCAGAGTAACTTAAGTACAAATCCATACCCACATCTTTCTTCTATGATTGTATTAATATTTCAGACATAACTAGATTTTGACTTGAGTTATCTATATTGCCTTAGTTCTACACTTAAATTCTTATAAATTCATGGTTAGGCTGAGCGCAGTGGCTCGCACTGTAATCCTAGCACTCGGGGAGGCTGAGGTGGAAGGATTGCTTGAGGTCAGTAGTTCAAGACCAGCCTGAGCAAGAGCAAGACCCGCCCCCATCTATACAAAAAAAATAGAAAAATTTGCCGGTGTGGTGGTGAGCATGTGTAGTCCCAGCTACTCAGGAGGCTGAGGCATGTGGATTGCTTGAGGCCAGGAGTTTCAGGTTGCAGTGAGCTGTGATGACACCACTGCACTCTAGCAGGGCAACAAAGTGAGATTCTGTCTCAACAAAAAGAAAAAAAAAATCATGGTTAATACTGGATATTTGATAATGGCAACCATTGGTGGAACACAGCATTAGTGGTATGCTCTAATAGTGCATAATATTTATATAGTTTTTATATGGACTATATCCAAAAAATCACTTGACCCATGCCTAAAATGTAATCAGCAGGGAAAACTGAATTAAGTATGCAATATCATAGAAATGCTTCATAGTAGTCTAAGAGAGAAACCAAGTATCTATCTTATTATCATAGCTAAAGGATTTGGAAATTCTTTGAAGCACCAATGTCAGGTCCCATATTGGGGAACACAGCCAACATGCCATTTTGTAGATTTCTTCTCTGATGACCAGAAGTGGTTAGAAGAATATTTATCAATAGCATGACACTCAGCATATGAATTAACCATTTGGGAGTGAATATTTCAAAAGTGGTACAACCCCCTCTTTCAGAGGTCATGTGAAAATGGATTGGGGTAATTGTCACCCAACAAATACCCAACAGGTATTTTTAAAAAGAAATTTTTTTTTAGTTTACATTGCTTTTGAAATATCCACCACATAAATTCTGTTGTCTCTAATTTTTAAAAAATATTTTTTATTGGCAAATCCTTTTATAAAAATTCATTTTCTTACGTTGTAAGCCACCCTTAATAAGACCTTTTTTCTTATAATATTTGTCCAAAAAATATATGAAAGGAAAAAAAGCATGTAGTAGTTACTTCTATGATTATCACCTGGCATATTTGAATCAATGGAGCAAAAATGTCTATTTGAATGTCACTTTCTTAATGTCCATAAAATGGTAATTGAAATAAGGTTACACTATTTTCTCTGTCTCAATCTCAAAAGCTTTTTTTAATGCTGTTTAACCAATTCAATGACTGGCCTTTAGTCCCATGTGTCACATTTCACATGCATAAAGTAGAGAG
Organism: Mirza zaza; assembly: GCA_008750895.1. Classification (NCBI taxonomy): domain Eukaryota; kingdom Metazoa; phylum Chordata; class Mammalia; order Primates; family Cheirogaleidae; genus Mirza; species Mirza zaza. Next base: position 123,941 of record VSMD01013599.1, on the reverse strand, counting down.
AGGAGCAACTGTTATTCATATGCCTTTTGGGGGGCAAAGGTTATACTAGGTCATACCAAAGAAAGGAGATGCAGAAGGTGGTGGTCATGTCGCTGGTTCCTTAAATGTTCCTTATAGAAGAAGTGGCAGAGGAAAGATGACAGGATGCCTTCATCATGCTTAGAACTTAAAAAAATGGTAACACATATGGGAAAAGCATTAATTAATTAAAACCATTTACAAATATAGCTAAATATCTAGATGAACAGGAAGAGTTCTGATTAATTTTGGTCTTCTTCAGGGTAAAGTATGATCAGGTGAAGTTGATATAATTCCATCCACAGCAATACTATTTGGGCTATACGAAATTATTGTAGTTAAAATGAGATTTCTGTTTGGCTTTAAAAATAGTTTTATAAAAGTGTTAGGGGAAAGGGAAAAGCATTTCATCAGGAGTCTCCAATCAAGAAGGAAAGGAAGTCCTCTGTGTGAAGTGGGGAAGGTGAGGAGGGAGATGTAAGGAAGAGAAGGTAGGGGCTTGCTGCAATCTCTGTGCTTTGTGCTCCTCGTAGAAAACCGGGTCATGGTCTGATTATAAATGTAGACAATAATATCAGGACCTTTTCTTTTGGTATCAATTAGCATAGTTAGAACCTCATCAGATAAGTAGGATCAAGTTCTATGAATTAAAGGTGAAACAAAAGCAGAAAAGAGGCAGCCAGATGAACACATAGGAAATAAGAATCTGGATGATAAGCTAAGGTCAGAAAAGTCAGAGGTGCAGGTCCTCAGAGTTGATCATTTATATTACAGAGACTGGCAGGAGTACTTAATTATCTAATCCCCCTGCCCCACCAGAGTCTTCTTTTATATCTGGCTATGGCTTGCAAAAGAGAAAGATCCTGTTTATATTCTTTCAACACTGCTCCCTCCCCCCAAACACATGTGGTTTCTTTTATCCTGGAAAGAATCTAGACTTTGTACCAACAGCAGGACCAAGGCAAGATAGCAGGGCCTGGATTAAAGGTTTGCAGGGGAATGTGAAAGAGATTCAGTTTCATCCACTTACTATTATAGAACACACTTTGCTTGAGAAAGATCACAAGCAGGGAAAGAAGTATCTAGTCTATTGCTAAGTGGCCAGAAACTGTAGTCTTGATAAACTGACTCAAAGAAAGAAGTAGACAGGTATGGGAGGTGAGGGAAACCTTGATAAGATTTCATAATTGGGCAGTTCATTTCCATAGTGAGATGCTTTCCTAGAGAATCGGTCCTCAACAGTTTCTTCTCCCAGCAGAGAGCATGCCTAATCAGGGTATGAGACACTACTGCAAAGCCAACTCCTGGTACTGTTCTTTAAGGTGCATTCATGAAGACAGACTTGGAGGGATTTCATTCAAAAAGTGTGAAGGGCGAGGCCTCAAAATTAGAGGTATTTTAGCCAAATATTTTATATTATTTCATATAATTCTTTATATATTGCCATAATAATTTTTATTATTGATCCCAGGAGTTTGAGGTTGCAGTGAGCTATGAGGATATATTCACTTTTTCAATCATTCATCAAATACACATAAATCTTATCTAATATAAAGTGTATGGTAAATGCAAGAATAGATACCGTGTTTCCCCGAAAATAAGACCTACTTATAAAATAAGCCCTAGCAGGATTTCTAAGCATTTGCACAATATAAGCCCTACCCCGACAATAAGATCTAGTGATGAGTGTGGCTATGCAGCGTACCTGCACGACCCATGCATTTCCACGGGGGAGCGGTAAAGAAGACGAGCAGCCCTTCTCATCTGCCCCATAAGAGCTCTATTGCTTGACATGAGAGATTGGGGCCAATGGTTCTAAAGGAAATAGAGTCGCAAGAAATTCAGAATGATCCTGGCATTTTCTACAGAATGGAATTCGGGCTTTGGAGAGTTATGATGAGGTTCTAGAAGAAGACGATTTACCTATATTTGAATAAATGTAGATTGTTGTACTGTACTTAAAAAAAATAACACATCCCCTGAAAATAAGCTCTAGGGTGCCTTCTTCAGGAAAAATAAATATAAGACCCTGTCTTATTTTAGGGGAAACACGGTATTAGAATCAATCAAACAAGAGGCTTTTTTCACTTAAGCAGCCGATAGTGTCACCTAGACTCTGATACTAAAAATTATATGTATTAAAAAAACCCACGCCAATAGAAAAATAGCACAAAAAATGAGTTTTTAAAGTTCAGAGAAAGAAAACATTACTTTCAGTTGCTCAAAATCCAAGATTTCAAGAAGTTGACTCCTAATGGAGAGGCTGGTTTGGACACACCCAAGTTGAGAGAACACAAGGCGGTGGGCACAGTGGAGACAAAGGCAGAGGGTTGAAAGTTCAATTTTGCTGGAGTCATAAGGACACATTCCCTACTTTTCTGATGTGTTAGGTCAGAAAAATAGAGTGGAACTAGATTATGCAACACATTTTTAAAATGAACTTTATTTGGCAGGCTTCGGGGAACTGTTGAAGGTCTATGAGTACTGTGCAGGAGTGATGTAACTCAAGCTGCACACGGTGGGGCAGAGGGAGGATGCATCTTGTGATGGTGTTGAGTGGATTGTTGTGAGAAAACATTGGAAAGAAAGAGGAAGAAAAGAAAGAGAAGGTGTTTACATATTAGGTGTTTTCATATACAAACAAAGCTATACAAAGCATGGATTTGGAAATTGAAAATATTATTAGTTTATTTATTTTAGGAGACCTTTTTTTTGTAATTCTACTTTGAAGATGCAAAGATTGGAATACTCTAGCTGGCTAGCTTAGAAACTGCGCTCATATTGCCCTAGCAACCTCAGCATCTCCAGGCTCTTTTATACAGCCCCTGAATATACTGGGGGTTGGTTCCGGGACTTCCAAGTGCACCAAAACCCAGACATACTCAAGTCCCAAAGTCTGCCCAGCAGAACCTTGGTATACGAAAGTCAGCCCTTGGTATAAGCAGGTTTCACATCCCACGAATGCTATATTTTGGATCCCTGTTTGGTTGAAAAATATCCACATATAAGTGGATCCACACAGTTTAAACCTGTGTTGTTCAAGGGTCAACTGTATAAACTTTAGCTGGTCATCCAAAGGTAAAGTCAATTGCTTTTTCTGTGAATGACTTAACTGATTTTAGCAATTGCTTTCAAAATATTTCATCATATTCAATATACCTCACTATTCTCAAATGTTTATATATCATAATAATTGTGGTTATTAAAAAAATTCAGTTATTGTGTCACAAATATTTTTTGAAAGATTTTGTTTTAATTATAGGGATTGCAGTAATGAGTAGGGAGATTTTTGGTTTTTTTGAAATTGGAATCCAGTGACTTTTGAAATGTTTGGAGATAATTAAAATATGTTTGGAACAAGGGAATAAAAAGAAACAATATGGAAGTTTGAACAGGTCAGAGGAATGAAATTTAGAAAGATACAGAGAGGATTATATCAAGAAAAAGGAAAAGAAGAGAGAAAATGTCCTAGCATGCTTTTCAAAATCCTCATAACATAGCACTGGCTATTTTCTAGGTTGAAGAAGAAAAAGAGACAAACAATTTAATTAAACTAATTTAAAATACTTTTATTTTAAGGCCATTTGAACAAATAACTCGGGAGAATACAATAGAGAAAAAGAGAACATAGAAAGAGGCATAACGAAAGATACAGAAAAGAGACTGAAAAAGAAACAAAAACATATTAACAATGGAGAATGGAGGACATTACAGAAAAAGAAACAAAAGGAAAAATATTGAAGGGCATATACATGTCAAAAAGTCAAGAGTATGTCCAAATACTTGGGCTGTATAACTCTGGAAAGGTTTGACTTGAAATAGTGCCAACCTAATTAACTTACATATTTTTAAACATCCTAAAATTATCCTTTTAAAATGCACTTAGAGTAAAATGTAAAAGTCTATAAAGCTGTGATTTTTAAATTTTTTAAAATGCAAATTTTAATCAATTTTCTTTCTATAATGAGTTATTTTATTATTCATTTAGAACTATTCTTTTTGCTTAATTTTTGGAGGGAATATTTTAAATCAGCAATTGCTTTGAATACATTAGAATGAATTAGTTGCTCACATTTTTGAAAAGGTAACTAGATTCTAAACAAAAAAATTAATTGTAAAGTTGAGAAAATGTAGATCTATTTAAAGCTGAGATGACAGTTGTTGAGCATTGTGATGTATCATCTTGACATGAACTGAATGAGGTAGATTAGTGACTGACACTAGCAATGTCAGAATTTACATTACAGCACACACAAACTCCATGGAAATATACTATTAGCACCCACAGTAAGCAGTGATGAGTAATGAGATAAAAATTGACAACGTCAATAGTCATAAGCCCTCACAGCCAAGAATAATGAACAATATGTGTGTACGTATAGGTGTATATTCATAGATATATGCATAATAAAATAGAAAGTTCATGATTTTTATTAAAATTAAATTTCATGTGGCAATAAATGTTCTGTGAATACATAGGTGATAGAAATTATCAAATAATTTTGTTGTAGATCAAATGTAGACTATTTTTGCTGCAAAGGACAATGACAAAGATGGTTTTATAATAATTCTTTAGAGATAAGGCTGATCTGGAACACATGCTTTTTACCTTTACATAAAAAAGACCAAATATATCTATTTTTATTTTTTAACTTTTTCTCTTTAATTTTTACTGTGCTAATTAAGTTAATCTTTTGCACACTTGATCTGGAAATGCTCTGAGTATTAGATAAAAAGTGCTTTTCTTTTTCTTGTAACCATCTCACATATTAGAATTTTTTGTATAATTTAGAAAGGATGACATACCTTCCTCAGAATTTCCTTTGAAAATTAGAACTCCATGAGAGAAAAAATATCTTGTGTCTCTCTTAGAACTGTTTAGTTAGTAATTATTAAGCATCCAAAAAAAAAAAAAAATCTCCAGAATGATTGTCTGTGTTTAATAGTGCTTTGAAAATTATTATTATTAGGGTAAAATTTAACATTGCTGTGAGTGTATCTGCAGACTCTTTGACTTGCAATTTCTTTTCAGGTGATAGTCAAATTTTTTTCATTTTATTCTTTTTTTTCTTTAGGAAACAATATGAAAAAAATCTTGGTCCTTCTTTCTAGTTGCCAAGGCATCTGAGGTTGACAAAGGAGTTTCACTCAGTTCTGTGGATTATTTCCCCTGCAACCAGCAAGCTCAGAAACCTGATGTACAGCCAGCAAGAAAGCAGGGGGTATGGAGGGAGACACGGCTCCAGTTCTATTTATCTGACACAGAGGCAGACAATTGGCAGAGGCTGGCCTATGCAGTGGCAGTGAGGGGCATGTCCCCTCACTCTAAACACTAGTAACTCTTAGTAGCTCAAAATGAAAGGTGATGAGGAAAGATCCTGTCCAGGAAAACCAAAATGGTATTCAGCTTATGGCAGCTAAGTAAAGTAGATTACTGACTCCTTAACTAAAAAAGGATTCATGCCTGTAGTCCCAGCTACTCGGGAGGCTGAGGCAGAAGGATTGCCTGAGCCCAGGAGTTTGAAGTTGCTGTGAGCTAGGCTGACCCGACGGCACTCTAGCCCAGACAACAGAGTGAGACTCTGTCTCAAAAAGAAATAAATAAAAATAAAAAATAAAAAAAGGATTGTCGCAAATTCTTTCTACTTCCTTTTTATTATATGGTAGTGGAGTATCTAGGCTATCAGAGAAAATACATACAATTCATAATGAAGTAACTTCAAGCCAGTCATACAAACACTCTGATTCATCTTTTCCATCATTTCCCCTTAGATTAAGATTAAATTAATAATTATTTTTAAATGAATCAGTCTTTCACCATATTTGAAGTTATTTCTTCAGTTTTATTGCTATATTTCAGATATTACAGGTATAAAATTCATACATTTATACTTCAATTATATATTCTATATATTATATATTTACAACAGAAAAAGTCTCAGAGTTTATATAAAAATGTAAATTGTGTGAACAAAACTAAAATTTTTTGCATCTATTTCATTTCTGACAGATACAGGTATTATGTAATATTATATGTCTATGCATATCATTTCTCATTGTATATATTTGCTTTGTAGATTTTACTTTCAGTAAATCCATAGTCTGGTTCAGTTCTGTTGCAAGGGACTAGATATATCTCTTTTTTAGCCAAACAGCAATTTCATTTGAAAACTATGTAAAGTAACCTGTACAAAATTAAATATGCTAACAAAGGGAGATTAAAAATCAATGAGTCATTCTTAAATGACTTAAGAAATGAGTCATTCTTAAAACCTGAAAATGGAAAAGAAATAACATGAATATATAGATGTATGATATTTCATAATTAAGAAAAACATGATTTAGCATATGAAAAGTGAAGTATATTTTCTCCTTATTTAGATGCTTTTGAATAGGTCTTTTTATTCCTCAAAAAAAATATTCCCAGAATAATTTTTTACTTTTCATTTTAAACCATATCTTATAAAATATCTAATGCTGACATCACTCTCCACATTGGATCTATTATCCAGTCTGAATAAACTTTAATTGAGCCATTTAAAATATGTGCAGCTGTTGTGAACGAAATAGATAGTTTATCTTGTTAGAATTAATTTAAATGTTCGTGGTTTTGCACATTTTCATGTGCTCAGTGTATTTTTTATAGTAATTCTTCAGCCATATTTTTTACAAGAATGAACAAACAATATAGATTTTGGAAAACACTTATCAGATGCCAGGATTTGTTTTCTAAATGTGTCAAAACTATCCCAAGTGCACTTGTTCCTTTACAAGTTTTCAGTGGGTATAGCAATAAATAATAATAATCTGAATTCTTTTTAACTAATTTAATTTTATAATTACTTATTAATGTGACACCTTTTAGGCATTTTTATTTGAGCTTGCATTATTTCAAATATGTTTACTGTAATACATATCGAATTACTTAGTGAGTATCTGTCAAATTCAGTTTTTGTACTTTCTTTTCTGTGTTCTCAAAGTGAAAACAGAAATAGAATAGGAAGATAAACTTATTTGAAGTATTTTAAAAAAATTCTTGACAGGTATATTTTCATTGTGCAAGATGTTGTTGTTTTTGTTGTTGTTTTGGTTTGTTTGATTTTGGTTTTTCTCTGATACCAGATTGTAAGGTGTACAATTCTTATTGTTAGAAAGGAAAATGTTTCCACTTCTAATAATACTCTCCTTTTATGAATACTCTTAAATATTAGAAGTGTATGCTTTCATCAATAACTGTAGCTGGTAGCTCTTGTTATTTTCATTTATCAACAATTCTAAAGAAAAAAGTTTGAAAAGATTAGATGTAGAAATACAAAACAGAGAAATAAAACTCCAGTTGTATATGTTTATATTCCTTTTATTGTTATAAATCTAAGTAATCAATTGCTCACAAATTGTAGTTTGGCCGCATCTTTTCCTTATTTCGATTAAGATAAAGCATTGAATATGAATGCTAACATTCCTGTGTTTTAGGAAATGGAAATGGTCTTGCTCTTAAAGTACATTTGGTTTTAAAGAGGAATTCTGATGTGTGAAGACACTTAATATGAGTAGATATAAGTATGTGCCATAAATTAAAGTATAAGTGTGTGTGTGTGTGTGAGTGTGTAGATCTGTAGTAAAAAGACTTTTAAGTATTTTTGTCCTCATGACTTCAGCCATAGCAGCATTTCCCCAGTTATCATACCCACACCCACTAGCAACACTAGTATGGCAAGCTCCATTATTTCTGATTCCCTGTAGTCTTCTTTCTTCAATTTCCAATCAGTGGTAAGATAATGTATGTACGTATTTGTGTCCGTGTGTATTGATTTTTGTGTGAAATATGCATATCTTTAATATGGGTGCATTTGTATGCACCATCTAAATCACATTAAGTGAAAAATATAATTGTTAGGGAAATATTTTTAAAATAATATATATCAGTAAGACTAAAAGAAATACATTTGAGAACATATCTAACATATACTTGAAATAGTCTAACAAGTCAAGTATTCAGATCTTTTGAGAAAAACTACATTTGTTTCAAATATGTTAAGCAGACACTGTTCTTTGATCTGACAGCATTTTATGAGCTTTGTTTCTGTGCTTTATATTTCTATATCTAATCTTTTCAAACTTTCTTCTTTAGAGTCATTGACAAATGAAAATAGTAAGAGTTGCCATTTATGTGCCAGGCACTGCGTTAAATATTTTCCATGCATTTTTGTATTTAATATCAAACCACAAAATTGTGAGTTAGATTTTATTATTCCCATCCTACAGGATGGTTAAGAAATCATCCAGGGTCACACAGCTACCAAGCAGCAGCTCCAAATTTTAAATCAAAGCTTATACTCTATGCATTATATTAACAACATGCAGCACATGCTAGAAACAACTGAGATTCACCCTCCAGAATTTATAATAGAAGTGCTTTTTGTTCTGATGGAAAAACATGGCAAAAATACAAGAAAATGAGAACATCATTCTTTATTTGATGGAGCACAAATAGATATTGCTCTATTTCCCTCCTAAGAATCAACCAGCTATTATCCAGAAAATTAGAACTTCCAATTTGTTTTCAAAAATCTAATCACTTTGTAAGGCATAATTTCTTAGACTTAAATTCATGGTAATATAAATTCCATATTCCATATTATATACATACATATAAATGAATATATGAATAAACATTATCAAGACAGATTTCTAATGACCTCAGAATTGAGGATTAGATAAAACATTTTAGAATGAAAATACGTAGTATCGTCCTGAAATGAATAATTTATTTAGGAATACATTCAGTAGAATCTATCCTTTATTTTAAAATACTAGATCAGATTTTTCTTCCCGTTTTAAGACAAGGCATCTCCTAAGTAATCAGAATTCCTACTTATATTACAGTGGATACTAAATGGGAAAAGTTGTAAAATTATAGACCAATAAATGTATTAAAAAGTTTAACTATTTTATGGATTGAAATTATAAATTAACAAAAAAGACAAATTGCAGCCTATTCAAAGTGTTTGAAATATAGCAAAGTAAACACTGTGGAAAAATAATTAAATTACATTTAAAAATTTCCTGTGCTTACTCTGTTAAGGCACTGTGCTAGTGCTTAATATTGTATTGAAATTTAATATTAACACATATAAATAAAATATTTTTAAATGATATTTAAATTTCAGTTTAGTATAGTCTTTAAAAGGCATAATTTTAAATTTTCAAAAGCTTAATAGAATTAGACATTCATATTTTGCTATGCAATAGTATTCTTAAAACAGTTAAATTTTATTTTACTTTAGATAACTTCATTATAACTTTTTGAAAGTACATATCAAATGGTTGTATTTAGAATAGCAGATTTAAAATTGTCAAATATTTTTCTCAATGGAATTGTCACTGAACATATCATATGGCACTCAGTGGACAATCTGCTCAACACGATCTTGCTGTGTGATAAAATGTATTATCATAGGTGCTAGTTGCAAACACACCTTTTCTCTACATGACCTACACTAATTAGTTTGGTCAAATTACAGAGACAAAACACTCTGTATCATTTATTATACATATACCTCTTGCTTACTTTTTAGTCAAATATTCACAGTAGACATACTATATATTCAGTGTAGACACACTGTAGACATACTACACTGAAGAAAATAAAATTTCATCATATATTAAAAATATTTTGCTTCCTTAATAGCCATATATTTCAATGTTAATATTAATAGTGTTTTTATCCTTTTAAAAAATTCTGTGGCTTTTTGCAAAACTGTTTTTGGGAAAATTTATTTGAGAAAATATTTTTAAATGTTTACATTAAGCAAGTTCATTACCATTATTCTCTTTTATGCAGGAGGCCACAGACACATTGAGCATTGGGAGTGGGGCTGCCTTTCAACAGTCTCAACTTAATTGTGGTGCAGACACTAATAGTCAAAGTTCTCAACTTCCCTCCGTACCCTCCTTTTCTGTTCCTCAGAAACAATAGATTACTTAAATGCAAGAAAAAAAAAAAAACAATTTTTAAAATGCTCTAATAACTTTTTCAGTCTTCTGCAAGTTACACAGTTATTCTATAATGCTTAGTCTCCTCAATTTTTGAGGTGTTTAAAATAATTTTATTATAAGTAGAGAGAGAAGTGTGAGAGATTTTAATTTTTTGTCTAAAATATGCATAAGATATATTGATAAAAGCAAAATTTCCCTGATTTCAACTATCAGAGTAACAAACTGTGTTCCATATTAATGTGTTTTTATTGGTTTACAAATTTAAAGGTAATCCACAATGATTAGCATTAATGTATATGGCCAATAAAAAAAGCACCACCTTGTTGTAGATGATTTGTGTTATTTTGCATCACTTTCAGCAAGTGCATTTATTAAGTGATAGATGAGCTTGGCTAAATCATAAGCAAGGATATAGATTCCACTGACAATAAGAAATGAAATGAATAATCTTACTTTGGATTATAAGATGGATAAACTTCCTTGTAGGAGATATAACTTTAATAATATGTATAATTTTTCTTGCTTAAAAAGATACTGGCCATTACAAAAAAATAAAATAATTATGTTTTCTTTGTGTTTTACCCATTTGTCCATAAACTTTTTATTTTAATTGTATATACCAAATGTATACATACATATACCAATGTATACATACATAATATACATCTATGCTACCATTCTTTCCTTATCTACAGTCACACAATAATACCTACCATGATTAAGCACCTGCTATGTCTTTGCTTAATCCTCCCAGCAACTCTGCAACTCTGCAGGGCAAATATTTTCATTCCCATTTTGCAAATGCAGAAGGCAAAGTTTCAATGCTGTGTGTACGTTCTCACAAGGGCCAACGGTAGCAAAGACAGGCTTGAGTCCAGATCTGTGTGGCTCACTCCACGGACCAAAGTAGAACCCTCCAGTCCTATGGCACCCTCCCTTCTACCTGCACTCAGGCTCTCACTTAGTCTTATTAACAAGAAGGTAGATTTTAAAGTACTGTCTGTATGTCTAGGCATTAGCACAGTGCCTGGAACTTTAGAGACAGTTAATAAATGTTAACTCATTATTATCAGCACTCACAAGAATATGAGTTAGCATCTCTTCTCTTCCATACTAACACTACCTGCAAAGCTAATTAAACTAACTTGTGCTAAGATATGAATGACTGTTAAACATCCTTCTTACCCCCTGCCTTTTTATTAACCTATCTGAAAAATTTCCAGAAGAATTTATTTCAAAATAGAACTTGGTAACCCAATGATTATCTGATTAATAGCAGGTAAGATAACAAAAGGAAAAAAATAATTCAAGGAAATATTGGTTAAAATTGTTTGAGTGACAGTAAAATACATAGTTGAAATAATACTATAAAACCACAGAGCCTATCTTTCTTTAATTAAGCAATTTAAATGTAAACCTATGTATAGGCATGAAATGATTGATATATACACATAATAATTCCCCCTTGTATGGATTCAGATAGAACACAAATTAAATCACATGCTTAAAACATATGTAGCCAAATCTGTTGTAGTGCTGGTAATTACAAGACAGGTGTTAGTCTAATCCTCAAAATCAGTAGTAAAAGAATATTCCACTGAATCTATTTTAAAATACATTCTATTGCTTATATTCCATGACATCATTTTTATATGAAGATGATATATATATAATCATTTCTTGCCATTAAAATGTACCATAAATGATTAACATTCCACAGATTGTAAATCATATCCATTTGTATCAGAAATAATATTACTAAATTTAAAATAGAGTATGCTTCTTCCTGTGTTTGCGGATGAGAGAATTTGTCATGTAGCTTTGGACTTCCAGATGGAGGTAGCATTCTGAAAGTTGTCACTGGAGAATTAGATAACTAATTAAACCAAAAACCTGTGTCTTCACTTTTTGATAACAAACACATGTTTTGCTTATTTTAATGGATTCCATACACTTGTAAACTAAGCTGCTTCAATTAGACGTTGGGTGTGATCAGATTAAAGTCATAAAAATATTTTCCAATAAGCATTTTTTTATAGTTACTGGAATTCAGAGTTCAACTTTATATCTCAATAACATCATAGCAGCATATTTGCTTTTGAGGTTTTTCTTCAGTTTTTCCTTTACTCACTATAAAATTTCATGTAGAAACATACAGGAAAGTTAAGAAAATATTTTGTGGGTTTAAAAACAAGGCGATACCATGGGCATTTTGTGAACATAAAATTCTGAATCACAAGTGAGATCTATGATGGAATATTCTTTCCAAATAATCAGCCATAATATATACTTGGAGCAAATAGTATAAGTTTATATTACTGTCCTAGTATATTATAAAATATAGTATATTATAAAATGCAGAACAGCCCACAGTTTTTCACTAATGTTGAATTATGTGAGTAACATGCTAAAGAGAGAAAAGCTCAAGAAAGTTTTAATAGTAAGAACTGCTGATAAATTTTGTCAAATATTGGGTATACTAGGTGATAGACACAGAGATGGACGGATACATGAATGGATGTATGGATGGATAGATGGATGGATCAATTGATCAATAGTTACACAAACAGAAGGAGGAAGGGAGGCATCATTTAGTATGGTTTTTGAAACTTTAAGTTGGACAGTGGATTTATAATATTTAAATTAGAGCTATAAAAATATGGTGAGCAACTTTAAAGGGCTCATATTTTTAAGATATTTAAATTTTGGAGCAAGGGTGATGGTTGTAACTTTCAAACTATAGCTTTAAATAGGCATTGCTCTTGTATGATGCTGAGAAAATCTCATATTTCATATATTTTTCAACCGGACATTTCATAGCCATTGATCAAGTGTGATTTTATAATTTTTAAGGCCTTTGGTTAGTTTATGTTATGGAGGCCTAATAATTACTATATTTCCTCTGCATAGAGCCCAAATTATGTGTGGAAAACCAGCATAATTAGACCAGTCAATCCCACAGGGTACAGTGGCCATCAGGATCCTTTCATGAGAGAAAAAAATCCATGAAGGAGGAGGTGGCCAGAAGAAAGAGCAGGAGAAGATAGAAGTAGGGGCAAGGGTAAGTGTGTGTTTATTTATTTTTTTTTTGTTTTGTTTTATTTTGTTCTAATCCTTGGCAAATAAGCTTGCTTAGGTATAGAAGGTTGATACCTCAGTGCAATAGAAATCATTTCTTCAATATCCGGTGAGTTAAAATTAGGCTGTGTGCTGTGGCAGTCACTGGTCCATTCTCATCAATAAGGCAACAGGCTGGGGTCTGGGGTCAGAATAGAGGCTGTGGACCCAAAGGGTCCACCTTCCCCTGGTCTTCCTTCCTGCTGCCCACAACTCCTCTTATCTACTTACGAAATATCTGTCAGAATGTTTTTCTCCCTCTTTTCCTCATTCCATCCCTCCCTTTCTCCCTCCCATCTCCTATCTTTCTTTCTTTCCTTTCTTTCTCTCTCTCTCTTTTTTTGTTTGTTTGTTTTTGTTTCTTTGGTCAGTCCAAGCTCCAGGGCATGCCCTTCATACACAAAATAGTCTTGTACCCCAGCTATGTGGCCTATCGTAGTTCGTGACCCAAATATAAATAAAATACACTGGGAGTGCTAGCTAAGTTTCACCTTTGTTTGCTCTGTCACACAAACATCTCTTAGATTTAGCATCGTAACCCTTACTCTTCTCATGTTGTCAGCCTTGTCATTTGTCTCTGTCCTTTTTCTGTCTTGCAAAGGCCATTTACATGTCAGCAAATCAATATTTATGGATGGACAATTTTTTTATATATATATAGAAACTTCTAAAGATATCATCAAATAATCTTGTCAAACAGGAAGTTCTGCCAAAGTGAAGGATCATAAGAAAGAATCTTATGTTTGGCTGTCAGTGGGCTGATTTGTCACTTCTTTGAATCCTACATGTAAAAGAAAATTTGGAAAC